>JACCGJ010021707.1:0-91816 GCA_013407085.1 Atriophallophorus winterbourni | reverse complement strand
GCAAAAGGAAATCATGCAGCACCGACTGCAAGGAAGTCTCAAGAGAATGGGGGTTCGGCTGCTCACTCTGGGGATTCTTGTCTGTTTTGTTCGAAACAGGTCGCCAATAACGCTAAAGCTGTTCAATGTGGATACATATTCGATGTGGTGGAATGAAGCCGGAGATGTATCGTTGGCTTCAGAAGAATTCATGCGATATCATTCGCACGATATGTAAGATATGCCTTCCACCGACCGGTTTCAAGCTCGCAAGTACTCAGCTTCAAGTTGACACGGCTTCTGCTAAGACCTCTGAAGGTATTGATGGGAGTATTGTAAAAAGTGGCTCACCCTCGAAGAAGGATAACCACCACACATCTTGTGTACAGCAAGTTTGCGTGCAATCTGAAGATGTACGCACCTTTTGCGGAAGTGGCTTCTTCGTCTTTACTCGGTTCCAAAGACGGAATTAGTTTTGCCGGTGAAACGAACGTTCTTGAGGCCAAAGAGGTCCAGGAACCATCAAAGCTAGATAAAATTATAAAGAAGAAACACCAGAGCTTTACGACTGTTGAGAGTAGACAATCCTGCGTTATTCTTTACAATGCGCCGGAGCGAACAGGGGCTTTGGCGATAGACAGGGTTAAACAGGAACGCGAGTTCTTAAATTCTGCTCTTGCCCCCTTTTCGACGAAGGTGAAAAGGGTGTAACGGTACGCACAGCGTTTCGTCTAGGCCGCAGGCCAGCGCCAGGAGATCGCCCAAGACCGTTAAAGATTGTGTTAGACTCTGTTGAGCAAGTGACCTTACTGCTAAAGAGGGGCTACAGGTTAAAGGGTAGTGAACTTCGACTCCTGCGTGATCTTTCTCCGGAAGATCGTGTGAAGATGCGAAAAGCTACTCAGGAAATTAGCGAGCGCAGAGCCGCAGGTGAAACTAACGTGCGCATTGTGGATTTTCGGGTTGTGAGGATGAGGCCAAAAGTTCGTTGGCAACCTCTGACGATGTGCATTCGGAGGGATCTGGATCTTTAAAAGTGATATATTTTAATGCGAGGAGCTTGAGAAACAAACTGGATGAACTCTTTGATCGGATTAGATGGGACCCTCCAGCGATCATTGCGGTGACGGAAACCTGGCTCTCACCTGAGCAGGATGATCCCGAGCTGGCCCTACTTGGATATAGACTCTTTCACTCAGATCGAACAGACGCTAAAATTGGTGGTGGGGTCGCTTTATATTTCCAACAACATATTTCCGTCGCAGTGTTGGCTCGCTTCCAGCATTCTGCCGGTATGGCTGAGAGTATATGGTGCCGTATAAGGACTGCAGCTTCATTTGCCACGATAGGTGTCGTTTATCGTTCTCCCAATACTCAGGCAGATACTGTGATATCACAGATATGTCAGTATGGTAGATCCTCAAACTGCTTGATTATGGAGGATTTCAATGCTCCTAGTATTGATCGGACTTCGCTAGATAAAGGTTATGGGTCATTGGAGCGGGACTTATTGGACGCTGTGTTTGATGTGGGCCTCGTGCAGCACGTTTCCCATCCGACCAGAGTAAGGCCTACTGGGTGTGAGTCCATTTTGGACTTGGTATTCACTCCCACGCAGTCCGATATTACTCAGCTTCGGACTGAAGCTCCATTTGGCTCCAGTGACCATGCCACCTTAAGTTTTATGTGGAAACGCAACACTGGCTGGGTACCAGATCCAATTCTCAGAAGGAATTTTTGGAAGGCAGACGCGGGTAGGTTACGGGATGTTGCTTCATCTCTCGATTGGTCTTTCGATCAATCATCTGATGTTGAATATTATGGCTGATGATCCGTAATAATATTTGAACATATATTGAGGTGACTGTTCCGTTGTCCACACGTCACCGTAAGGTGAAAGGTCCCCCTTGGTTTGAAAAGGAGCTACGGAAACTTTTGCGGCAACGTCAAAAGCTCTGGTCGATATTCGTAAGCCGGAAAAACGCCACTGACTATGACAATTATAGGCAAGATATACATTTTTGCACCGTAATAAAACGCAGAAATGGTATGTTGTACGAGCAGCGATTGGTTGACGAGTCTACTTGTGCACCAAATCGACTATTTGCATACATTCGTCGCCGCACAAAGGCATCGACATATATCATTAATTTGATAGATACTGAAGGGTAGACATTACTCAGGATGTTTTGAAAGCTGAAGCCATGGTTCCGCAATATGCCTCCGTGTACTGTCTCGAAGACAGTGACCCCCCTTTTGTCTCTAAGACCAGTGAGTTCCTGTCTAATCTTGATGTAGATTAAGAGAGGGTTAGACTCCTATTGGAAGAGTTAGATAAAAGCCCCGCTAATCCGCTGGTCAGGTTGTTCAAAATATTTCTAACATCTGGGGTCTTGCTACAAGAATGGAAACAGTTTATTATTAAAACCATGTTAAAGAGTGGTGAGCCTAGTTGTCCCGCTAATTACAGGCTGGTCACGCTGACATCTGTGATTGGAAAATGTTTAGAGAAATTGATCAAGAGGAAAATAGAGCACTTTCTTTTGGAGTGTGGGCGTTGGTGTCCACAACTGCATGGATTAACCAAAAATCGTCCATGCATAAGTAACCTGCTCCTGGCGCGAGAAAGTTGGTGTGCTTCGGTTCAAGCAGTTTATGTCATTTTTATCAACTTTAGTAAGGCGTTCGACCGCGTGCCCCACCGCCGATTGCTCGTCAGGCTGGAGGGTTTGGGTATTCAAGGTTTTCTACTTAAGTGGATCGAGGCATTCATCTCAGGCGGTCAAACGTTGTAGAGGTGAATGAAGTTTTGTCTTCGGAGATGATAGCGAGCTCCGGAGTGCCGCAGGGATCTGTCCTTGGCCCATTGTTATTCAAAATATTCGTAAACGACATTCCAGACGCGGTAGCTACCGATTGTCTTTAATTCTCGGATGATCTGAAACTGTGGGCCTCTGTCAGTTCCTGCGATTGCCACAAGCAACAGCAACAAGCAGTTGATGACTTAGTCAGCGGGACACGTCGCTGGTCACTGCCCGTAAATGTAGACAAGACAGAGGTCATGCGCATATACTTCGATGACACTGGTGGTGAATACGTTCTGGGAGGTAAGCCTATTAGAGCGATGACGGTCGAAAAAGACTTAACGATCCCGGTAATGGATTCCTTGAAGTCTAAGGCTGACACTTGTCGAAGAATAGGCAGCGCTACCAGGATGCTCTGGGCGATTCGGCGTTGATTTCCGACCATTACTTCGCAAATGTTCCAGACACTTTTCTCTGCGTATGTTAGTCCTCTGATGCATTTCCTCAATCGGAAGGCGAATGCAACTCCTTGAAAAGAGTAAAAAGGAGGTTGACGAAGATGGTTCATGGAATGTGCCAACTCGCGTACGAGGATAGAAGGAGCTTACTGAAACTTAACCCCCCCAAAACTCCGAAGGGATTGGTTTGACCTGCTCCTGACACGCCGTATTCTTCTCGGTCAATATAAAGACGAGTTCCTCCGGTACTTCCGATTAGTAGGTTAGTCGAGGACTCGTGGGCATGACCTTAAGTTGCAGAAGCCTAGAAGGTTAAAGCTGAGTAATGCGAGCACGCTATTCACGCGGGTGGTGAACACATGGAACTCTCTTCCGAAGGGCTCCTGTCTCTACCATCAGAGCACCTGTTCAAAAGCGCGTTGGATAAGCATTTACTGAGATTGATGGACCTGAATCCCGGGGTGATATAGTGGTTCCTATACTTTCAGGGCTTGCGTTGTCAGCAGAAGTCACCCATGTTTATTGCTGTGATGAAGCTTAAACGGGAATTTATCCCTTCTGCTTTCGATTCAGAAGAAGAAGCAGAACTTCTTCGTTCCAATTCGGTAGGGCGTTTCAAGAAGAAACTCGACTCTGTGTGGTCTTTTTATTTCCCGATTTGTATGCGTAATTGAATAGTTGGTATGATCTTAATGTTGTCTTTAGAAGGCACCAATGTCTCTCCTGACTTATTGGTAAGAGGATTTTTCTCGCATTCCAGTTTACTCTCGTATCCGAAGAAATTTGCGAAGATATTGTTTGAAGTGGTGTACACTCTTCCGTGGCATACAACCGAAAGAAATCTAGAACGTCGATTCGCTTGTGAGCCACTTACAGTCCTGTGCAAATTGAACTGAACCTTCGAATGTTGGTTCAGGAGATTCAAGGATATTTTCCAACTTGATCTCAACAACACTGATGATGGTCGAAATACGAGAGTGTTGCTGAAAATATTTGCACTTTGGAACATGAGAAGTTTATCAACTTCATTTTACTGAAAACCTAAAGTTCATTTACTTTTGATCAAATAGTACAGTTGTTAGAGGAAACTTTTTGTGAACATTCATGTTGGTTTAATATTAATAATAATGATAATAATAATAATAAAAATAAAAATAAAAATAATAATAATACTCTATTTTTGGTAAACCAAGGCATGCAAAACATGATCAGGTTATCAATGTGTACAAAATAAATAAATTGTAAAATGACCTTATCGAGCGGATTTTTTGAACATATTTCCGTTCAATAAAGGATGGTAAATTTACAAGGGTAAGAAAGTTAATTTTTCCGCCCAATGTCACACAGTAATAAAGTTTCATCTAGATTGCATCGAAATAATCAATGAAGAGGATGCGATTAATTCTGGGGCAGAGATTGAAAAAAAGAAAATAACAGAAAATGTTTTGAAGGAAATGGTGCGTGTGAAGATATAATTGTCACAGTAAAAATAAATTTTCGAAATAAAGAAAGTTCCTATATATATATGAATATAAATTGACTTCTTCGGAATGTTGGTGGGTGTGATTGAAGAAAAGCACATAAAAATCCGAAGTTAAATTGAAAAAAAAAAGAAAATGGAGGGGATAAGAAGAGATTGTGGTTTAAATTGCATGAGGTGTGGGCCGTTTGTACGATCCAGGGAAGTCGAAGAATTGTCGGATAAGGGAAACCAAAACTGTTCGCCAGTATGGATTTCGGTTCATGTAGAAGAATCACTCTTACGCGGAAGAAGCAAGGGCCAGTATCGGAGTTGGTTTCGGAGTCGGAGACACTGGAACACAATTAAAAATATTCTCTCCACCATCATAGTGAGAGGTTATCATTTTAAAATAGTACATTTATTATAAACGATAAAAAAGATCACAAAAAGCAATATTTTTGGCATTTTTAGCTTTTTTTCTTTTTTGTTTTTATAATAAATACGTTATGGTAAAGCATGTTTTTATGCATAAATGGGTTCAATGTAAGTAGATAACGGTTGAGAATATGGTCATATGGTAAAAATGATCATTAAACGCACGGTTACGATGAAGGTTTGTAACATCATATCTGAGGTCCGGCAACCTGACACTTGAATGGCCAGTTATCCAGAGAATACTATAAGACCTTATGATATACTAATATGTGGAGAAATATGTGGAATTAGAAACCTGGGATCCCATGAGAGTATAGAATATCTAGAGAAGAGTTTATCTTAAGGATTTGGGATAGTGAGTGAACGGTAAGGGTTTCTACAAGCGTTTTAAATTTTCCTGTAGATGTGCACATACGGAAATGAAGAGGAAGGGAATTCCAAAGTTGTGCATATCTAACTAAGAAGAAGTTACGTCTAACTTTAGTGCGAGACATAGGGATATTCAACAGCCTTGTTCGATTGCGCAGATCATATCGGATATAATCGTGAAAGCGCATGCCAGACTGAAGCTTAATTCGTTGCTGGGTAATGATTCGAAAGAAAAGAAGCAGATTCAGACGAATTCTGCGTAGCCATAATGGTTCGACATTCAGCAAATTACACCTTTCAAGATAAGGCGAGGGGTTTGAATAGCCCAAAGTTATTTTGCTGAAAGTACGTTGAAGTCTCTCTAAGAGAAAACAATCACGCCTACCCATGTGAGAATAGATGATATTACAATAATCGAGAATTGGTAGGACCTTCATCTTATACAATGCTATTTTACTCTTGCGTAAGAGGATTTTATGGTTAATTAGGCTAAAGTTTTGTCTTGCTCTCGCAATGAGGTGTCTAGCTTGTTCATTAAAATTGAGAGAGGAGGAGTATCTAAATCCAAGGTCCTTAATTTCTGCAGAAGGTGTGATGGTTGAGCCATTTATCGTGAGTGTGTTAGAAGGGATTGAACAACGTAATCCCATATATTGTGTCTTAGAAGCAGAAAATTCTAATCCCCATTGTGAGCCCCAGCTAGATAGAGAGGCAAGATCACGGTTAAGGGATATCAGAGCCTGTGACACTTCACCAGGAGGAGATGTTAAGACTACTTTTATGTCATCCGCGAAGATAAATACCTTAGAGTGATCTACAACATTTTGTAGATCATTAACATAAATAAGAAAAAGAAGCAGAACTAGAAATATTTGATCAAAAGTAAATGAACTTTAGGTTTTCAGTAAAATGAAGTTGACAAACTTCTCATGTTCCAAAGTGCAAATTCTTTCAGCAATACTCTCGTATTTCGACCATCATCAGTGTTGTTGAGATCAAGTTGGAAAATATCCTTGAATCTCCTGAACCAACATTCGAAGGTTCAGTTCAATTTGCACAGGACTGTAAGTGGCTCACAAGCGGATCGACGTTCTAGATTTCTTTCGGTTGTATGCCACGGAAGAGTGTACACCACTTCAAACAATATCTTCGCAAATTTCTTCGGATACGAGAGTAAACTGGAATGCGACAAAAAATCCTCTTACCAATAAGTCAGGAGAAACATTGGTGCCTTCTAAAGACAACATTAAGATCATACCAACTATTCAATTACGCATACAAATCGGGAAATAAGAAGGCCACACAGAGTCGAGTTTCTTCTTGAAACGCCCTACCGAATTGGAACGAAGAAGTTCTGCTTCTTCTTCTGAATCGAAAGCAGAAGGGATAAATTCCCGTTTAAGCTTCATCACAGCAATAAACATGGGTGACTTCTGCTGACAACGCAAGCCCTGAAAGTATAGGAACCACTATATCACCCCGGGATTCAGGTCCATCAATCTCAGTAAATGCTTATCCAACGCGCTTTTGAACAGGTGCTCTGATGGTAGAGACAGGAGCCCTTCGGAAGAGAGTTCCATGTGTTCACCACCCGCGTGAATAGCGTGCTCGCATTACTCAGCTTTAACCTTCTAGGCTTCTGCAACTTAAGGTCATGCCCACGAGTCCTCGACTAACCTACTAATCGGAAGTACCGGAGGAACTCGTCTTTATATTGACCGAGAACTATACGGCGTGTCAGGAGCAGGTCAAACCAATCCCTTCGGAGTTTTGGGGGCTTAAGTTTCAGTAAGCTCCTTCTATCCTCGTACGCGAGTTGGCACATTCCATGAACCATCTTCGTCAACCTCCTTTTTACTCTTTTCAAGGAGTTGCAATCGCCTTCCGATTGAGGAAATGCATCAGAGGACTAACATACGCAGAGAAAAGTGTCTGGAACATTTGCGAAGTAATGGTCGGAAATCAACGCCGAATCGCCCAGAGCATCCTGGTAGCGCTGCCTATTCTTCGACAAGTGTCAGCCTTAGACTTCAAGGAATCCATTACCGGGATCGTTAAGTCTTTTTCGACCGTCATCGCTCTAATAGGCTTACCTCCCAGAACGTATTCACCACCAGTGTCATCGAAGTATATGCGCATGACCTCTGTCTTGTCTACATTTACGGGCAGTGACCAGCGACGTGTCCCGCTGACTAAGTCATCAACTGCTTGTTGCTGTTGCTTGTGGCAATCGCAGGAACTGACAGAGGCCCACAGTTTCAGATCATCCGAGAATTAAAGACAATCGGTAGCTACCGCGTCTGGAATGTCGTTTACGAATATTTTGAATAACAATGGGCCAAGGACAGATCCCTGCGGCACTCCGGAGCTCGCTATCATCTCCGAAGACAAAACTTCATTCACCTCTACAACGTTTGACCGCCTGAGATGAATGCCTCGATCCACTTAAGTAGAAAACCTTGAATACCCAAACCCTCCAGCCTGACGAGCAATCGGCGGTGGGGCACGCGGTCGAACGCCTTACCAAAGTTGATAAAAATGACATGAACTGCTTGAACCGAAGCACACCAACTTTCTCGCGCCAGAAGCAGATTACTTAAGCATGGGCGATTTTTGGTGAATCCATGCAGTTGTGGACACCAACGCCCACACTCCAAAAGAAAGTGCTCTATTTTCCTCTTGATCAATTTCTCTAAACATTTTCCAATCACAGATGTCAGCGTGACCAGCCTGTAATTAGCGGGACAACTAGGCTCACCACTCTTTAACATGGTTTTAATAATACCCTGTTTCCATTCTTGTAGCAAGACCCCAAATGTTAGAAATATTTTAAACAACCTGACCAGCGGATTGGCGGGGATTTTATCTAACTCTTCCAATAGGAGTCTAACCCTCTCTTAATCTACATCAAGATCAGATAGGAACTCACTGGTCTTAGAGACAAAAGGGGGGTCACTGTCTTCGAGACAGTACACGGAGGCATATTGCGGAACCATGGCTTCAGCTTTCAAAATTTCCTGAGTAATGTTTACCCTTTAGTATCTATTAAATTAGTGCGTTCACACCATCTGAGATGGTTCAGGCAGCACGTCTGCCTTATGTGAGACGTGCCTTGACTTAGTCCTGTTCAGATCTTCGTGGACCATACCTCGATCACCACCGACAATCAAATCGATGCAGATCAAGTGCTTTGGCTGACTTCGAAGTGACTTGTTGCTGATATACTATGTTTCAACATGGAATGACCTGACACCGCACGGCCCATTCAAATGTCAATTCCTGATAAGAAATCTCCTCTAACCAGACTTCATGAAAAGAAGGTTGTATAACAACTGTGTTTTACTGGATCAATCAAAAATGACCTTGACACTTTTACCGTTCACGCGTTGGACGTGACTGCTCTTGTTTGACATTGTATACGAAAAGACTACCGCAATATATTCTTCATTGTCCTGTGCGTTTTCTCCTTCTTTTTGGGACATTATTGTAGTAGTCAGTCTACAACAAAGACCAGTTTTGATCGCTGATATTCGTTTGTGGTTTGCAGTTAGGGCAAGACCAAGACATTCGCAGGAGACTACTGTCAAAATTAGATCAAGACCCGAACATGAATTTGTTGTCAATCACAATGGGATAACAGAGATGGTTAATTTTTAGGCTCGATTCTGCGTTGGTCGAACAAAAACCATGCCACAGTGAGCTGGTGGTGTTAACCGTCAATCATCAAAGTAGCCGTGAGATTGATCAAAGTGGCGATCAAAATGCCAAGCCCCCATCCAAGTGTTGGCAATGCAGACAATGGCAATTTGTGCGTTATTGCCAATTCAAGAAACACCGATGCCAGAGTTTCAACAGAAAGGGGCTAAAGAAAATTACTGCCGGGCGAACGATTTTATTAATAACGTGGAAATTCAAGGTGTCTGTTGTGTGTGCAGCGTCTGTAGAACGAAGCCGTGAAACGGCTCTGAGACCAATGTATCACAATCAGGAAATCTAGAAGATTGAATGGAATACTTTGAAAACCGTTTTCAAAATTTGAGGAAACATTGAAGTCGATAGTTATTGCCCACAATAACTCACTAAAAATGAAACCAACCTAAACCCAACGCTACACCCTGTACCTCTACAAGATGCTCCGTTACTTAAACAGATTTCGCGGGAGGTTGCGACTCAGATGTTAGTCAGCTTAAAAAGTCAAAGGGCGTCCAACGGCAGAATTCCACTACCTCCAAAACTAATACTGAAATGAAAACAAATTTGATGAATCTCAGTTGAATCTGCACCAATGTGCTGGAGAAATCCGGGACACTTTTCTCAATTAGAAGAACTCACGATATTGAACAATGGTACCAGCTGTGTTCAATGATCGATATGAGCTCGATAATGCTGATACAATAACCCGCCTAACTCGGCACCCCGATTCTCTTTATCTTGACGAACCGCGTTTACTAAAATTAACTCTGAAAAGCCAAAAAGAGATGACAGACGTTCTTATAAACTCTTACTTGTTCTGTACATGTTCACAGACAAAATGTCGCATACGTGCTGATATTCGTTGGTGAGAGAGAAAAGGTAATTTTAGCAATGGGAAAAAATCTGAACAATATCAGAACACACTAAGCGATCGGTCGGAAAAACCAAATATCGATCCCCCCAGATATTTTGCACGCAGTTTATCTGGTGAAAGGTGGTGGTGGAAGGTGAAATCTCTTGGGCCAGATAACCTACAGTGTGCCATCGAAGATACAACTTCAATTTGTTTGTTACTTGACAAAACATCCAAACTTGAATCTCCTTGGTCCGGATTTGGCTGGAAAATTTTAAGTTGTACGATTTCTCACTGAAAACTGTATGCATTCTGTTGTGAAACAATCGACAGATGACTGGATAAAGCAAATTCAGCTCAAATATCAAAAAGCTTATCAAAATAGCCTTGGATATTGTCCAAAACATCAGCATTTCTGACTATGACACCGAATGCGAACCCAACATTTCGCCCAAAACGCCCCGTAAACTAGTCTCTTTGGGAAAGTGTCGATTAAGAAATTGACAGACTGCAAAACGCTTAAGTTATCTGGCCCGTCAACTACTCAGCATGATAAGCACCAATTGTGACCGTCAAAAAACCGATCGGCAGTCTGAGCGTCTGTGCGGATTATTTGATTAGTCTGAATGCATTCTTGACAGATAATCAATAACCACTACCTCTCCCTGAGGATCTCTTCGCCAGATTAAATGGTGGTCAGTGTTGAGGAAAACTGGACATGTCTGACGATTACATCCAGACTGGGGTCGCGGAAGTATCAACAGAAATATTACCCCCAACACTCAAGTACCAAGTACCAACGCTCACCGTTTGGTGTCGAGACTGCACATTTTATCTTCCAAGAAATCATGGATATCATGCTCAAATGTTTACTCTATGCTGCTGCATACATCGATGATGTAATCACGGTCAGATCAAATGTAGATGAACTAATTGATTGTATAGAGAAGGTTTTCAAACGTGAGAAACGAATATTGATCTGTTTCTGTGCCGGAAAATGTGAATATTTAAGGAATCTTTACGATATCGCGGATTTATCATTGATCGTTATCGTCGACGGCCGGACCCAACAAACATTGATGCGATTCAAAAGATACCACAACCCATATTATCTTAACTTTGCGATCAATCCTCAGATTGGTCAGCCACCATGGTGAAGTTATAGCATCAATGCAGAGTTATGCGGCCCTCTCATTGACCTACTGAAGTTGGATGTCTATTTGATATGGTTAGAAGAGATCGAACAAGCTTTTGAGAAGATAAAAATCGATGCTGACCTCGGACCTTCTGCTAACGCATTACGACCCATAACTTTCAATCGTTTTAACCCTGGACGCTTTCATCTAGGGAATCGAAGTAGTTATCTCGCACTTCTTCAAGGATGGAACCGGAAAAGCCATTGCGCACGCAACACGGTAACTCACAGCAGCTAAACAGAATTACATTAAAATCCAGCAGAAGGCGCTTGTTATCATGTCAGCGGTCAATAAATTTCATTATATGCTATATGGCAGGAAATTCACACTGTCTTGTGCAAACTGAACGGAACTGAACTGAGCTGAACAGAACATATTTTGTTCAAGGCCACTACATTTTGCAGCGGCTGTTTTGTTACGGATTCGACATGTCCTCTCGCCACAGGATAGATCTTGGCGATTCAAAACCTAGAAAATCTCGGTAAGTGGATGTTTCTAAGTTTCCGTTTTATAAATAAAAAATGAATGTGTATCTGGATATTGTGATGACAGTAATTTGGTTGACACTTGCGCGGTGATACTGAGTTGTCTACAATTCGAAAATCAAGCTGTCTTTATCAGGCGGCGCCCATCGCATGGATTCTTGAATAATTGTTCCTCCAGCCTTATTTAAATCTAAAAAGATCTGTAATTGAGAAATCAAATTTTTAAACCTTTGTATAGCAAACATTCGGTGAAAAAACTTCATTATGGTGCAAGATCTAATTGCATCAGCATCTTCATCGTCATCAATCTGATTCTAGACAATGGCTATGTAAAATGTTTCAGGATATACAGATAGGAAAACACTTGAAGAACCAATCCAGCAAGCGAAATTTGTTAATGCATATACTAAACGGCCTGTTGTTTTATTGCACATGATTTTGTATTCTTTTTTGAGTGGACATCTATTTGTACGTATGGGATGGGTGATCAAATCGGTGGTCCGCGAAAAGCATATTGTTTCTTAAACAGCAGGCGAAGTGTATTCTAGGGATACCACTTTGGTTGGCCCAAAAGCCAATGTTCCTCATTAATCAGTTCTTCTCTTTCGGCACGCAACCGCGAGGCCAGATTAAAACCTGCATTTTAGCAACTACTAAATGAAATTTATGCACCAATGATTTACACAGGTATCATGTTGTCCATTTTTGAAAATCGATCATCATCAGAGGCAGCATTACACCGGTAGCATGGAGCATAAAAATCTAAGCAATTATTGGTTTCACGTAAGATCTGAATACGCTCCCTTTATGTTCGGATCAACCGCCATCCTTATACAACGACGGTACTATAACAGTGTCAGATGTCATGTGACGCGTAAAGCTAAGTTATTCATCGGATAAAATGTTATTTTGAAACAAATTCACTTAAGTTTTCTGTGTTCATCTCAATAATAAGTGTATCCTAACGACCAAATAAATTCCTCAAAATGTCTGTCAATCGCTACGTACGCTTTTACACATCTGCCACACGAATCACATCGCGAATGCCTAACCAATCAGATTCGATGATTTGGCCATTTCTATAAAATGCTTTCAGCTGCTAGTTTTATTCCCTGTACTCCAACATTTTGCCTGATCCACAAGGCAGTGCATGCATGCATGAAAGCACAAGCCTGATCCAGGCTAAGTGCCGTACAGTCAGAGATTGCACGTGGGTTAAGATACTGTCAGGTTGCCCAGGCCAAGACAGACGAGGCAGTGCGTTGAAACCATGTTCACATGACCTCTAACCATTGATGCTTCTGGTATGATTGCTTGTCATTGCACGGGTAGCACTGCAATGAATGATAAATCGGTGAAGGGGTTCGACAACAGATCGCACCAACTTTACTTTTGTGCGTTTGTCTTCTCGTGAACGTTATCCGGCTTCATTGATGTCTCGAATCACGCAAGATCACGCGCGTCAACTTGAGGCGAAGTCGCTGCAGATTGTTAGCCAACTACGTTCCCACCGTCAAACGCCTTAGACGGTACACAGGCCTAAGCATCTGAACCTGCACATTTGACAGCCAGGTAATCACAAGCACCTTGACGTTGTCGCCAATCACGGAAGTGGTTCAGGTTGAAAACATGTTTTGTGAGCAAGTAGCGCTTGTATGCCACTGTTGGATAAAGCTGGTACGACCAACCTGTTCAATCATATGTGTCCAAACACGTATATTTTGGTTAAACCCATAACCATGAACCAAAATGCTCATTTGCATGTATGTTTTGTGAGCGTTAAATCTGTCTCTCGGATGGTGTGGGCAAACCACCTTCTTTTCTGTTGTATGTAAATAAAGAGCCTCGTCATCCCTCTACATTGCCTCCGAAAGTCAGCGTTAGATACCCGGTCAGTGTATCAGAAGATAAAGATTATTTTAAGGTGCCAATTGTTGAAATTCTTCCATGGTCTTATATTCTTTGACCTCATAGACCACGTCTCACGTTCATAAGGTCGTATATAGCCGATGGCTAATTGGTAAATGCGTATTTTCGCCCCAGAGGGCACCTTCCAACTGCTTTGCGCGCTAAATTAACACCGGATTTCGCTTGATCTTTTGCTTGACCGAAAACCGTTTTTTCTCCTTTACCACTGAAAACACTGAAACCGAGGTACCTGAAGACTGAAGCCTATTTTATTGGAAAACCCTGGACACTTGATTGTTGAAACCCTGTTGTAACACTAATGGGAAAAGACGTTTATTTTCCGTAAAAACTCAATATCTTTGAAGATATTACGACACTAGAATAAAACTCGTTGGATTTGCAGCTTATTTCCAGACCGTCTATTATAGCGGAGCTACTGTTGTCGCCTAATATATTTGCATTCCGACTTTATCACCAAGCACAACGACACCCTATGCGTAATCTTTTATCCAGATTCAGAGATCCGTCGATATTCTACCTTCTCAATCATCATGTACAGCGTTACACCTGTAGCGTGTATCGAATGTTCAAATTCCGTGCAATCACGACACGATAAAATCCTACAGAAATGAAGGAGACCGGGACCTGAAAAACTAACCAACTAGAATGAGGTTTTACACGCCAAAGACATGATTGAACGAAACTAACGACGTCAAAGTTCTTACCTGTATCTTGTGTGTAGGATGATTTCGTAAGATACTTCACCGTAGATGCGAACCAGAGACATGTTGTAGCAGGCTTTGATTAAGCTAACGAATTTCAAAGGACGCCATCTATTACAATGATGTTCCATGAACAGTAAAGGTTTACATAGCATAAACAGTACGAAAATCGATAAAACACTGTTATTACCGAACATGGTGCCTGATCAATCTGAGTAGCAACCTTAACGTGGCTGCTCAACTATGATATCATTTCCACCTAAGTGCTTGGAAATATCATCTGTGAGCTTCATTAGTTGACCCAGGTTTCTTAAAGCTGCGAATTTAAGCAGTACGGTTTTCTTTTTGCGGTTCAGCATTGAAAACCAGTATTGTAGGAACGAGTATGTGATCAGTGCCATCTGAATTTTCTACTCCGGCTACACGATAGAACCTACTCCGGCATTGAAGACATCAAGCGGGTACGAATTAGAATTCATTCCTGATTCACTGTCGTTTTCCAACATAGTTTTATTCAACACTCCTAATGTGTTGCTACCTGTGTAGGCTTAACCAGACTTACGTGACTTGAAGGAGCTAACGCCAACAAGCCAATCAAGTGCATTCTTTTGTATATCTTATAATCGTGTTAATTATCGCTCCAGTTTTAGCCATTCCGTGCCTCTAAGAAAGGAACCATGATATTACATCTCCAACACGCGGTTTAGTACCGGTGGCAAATCAATTTAGCACGGTGTTACCTGCGCAGCACTGAAATACGACACAATTGCTTTATTGAATACAACTTTCGTTCGGGATATGAATCATGATGTTGATAAATGTTTAAGCATCCAAGCCGAATACTATGGTGAAATCAACCAAACACAGTTAGAAATGACTGATTGCCTAGAAATTAGGCTTGATTCAATTCAAAATTGAAGCAGTATAGCTGCAAAACTCAGTATAGGATTAAGAGATGAATAATGAACAAAACGCAAACATGACATTCTCCTCAGCCGATTTGAATAAATGTAGCGTTTTTGTGATTGTATGACGAAAGGATGAATAGGATTGTAATGATTTTATCATGTACAAAATGGTATGATGATGTAAAGATCGGATCTGCTTGCTGCGTAAATTGTATTGGTGAACTCTTTGTTGCTTTTCAATATACTCAGAAAGTTTACTCTTTGTGGATGGTGAACTAGGTAAGATTGTAGAATCGGGGGCAAGTGCTTCAGCACTTTAAGACTTTTAAAGAGAAGAAGGTGACGAAGTTTCCGTATCTGCATAATCATTTAACACAGGGGCATAACCAGCTTAATTACCAGCCAGGTGACGAAAGGCTACTGTACCTTCCCGACCGTCTGGTAAGTGAACATGTGGGTATTGAAGTTTGATTTCTAATAATTCTACTTATTGAACGAGAGAATCGTAATCCGACCAGGGACCCGGCGTGGTGAGTCATGCTGAAAGGGTAGTACCCGTTACGGAACGGTTATTGTAAGCAAAAAGTCGTTAACAGGAAGTGATATTTGTGGCCGTACAAAGGAAAGACCTAATGAAATGTAATGCATCCCGAAGAACAACTTCCCACTCTCCAGTATGAAGGTTACGAGTTATCAAAGTTAGTAAAATGCACTTCCGCAAAATATTTTTGAAACGCTCTGCTTGACCGTTGCATTGGGGTTGTAGGGCGTAGCCCAACTGGTAGCGATTTCGTTATCAGGCAGAAATTTTCGAATTTCCGAGGAAATGAAAGAAGAACCACGACCAGTGTGGATGAAAGCAGGTGTTCCAAAAGTCGTGGAAAGCTGATGGAGATATTTCTCAGTCGCCTGTGTTATCATATAGCTTCCCGGAAGCTTCAAACACAGTGTAGGGACTTTATTAGTTTTGAATGGATATTTGATGATAGGCACTTTGCTAGTCTACTGAAAACCATATATGCAGCGAACTTTTCTACAAGCTGATCAATTCTGGGCAAAAGATATGCATCTAGTGGAGTGTATCTGCTAAAAGTTTAACTATAGTCGATAACTGGTTCGAGCGTTCCACCGCACAGAAGTAAAAGTAAAAGTAAGTAAGTATAGTCGATAACCATTCGCCTTTTGTGACGTTCATTGGTAGTTACCAGGACTTGTGCCCTCCATGATGAGGAAGACGGCTCGATTATACCTTCGTTGAACAAATGTTGGATTTTGGAATCGATACAACGTGAGCTGATGAGGGAATGTTGCCTGGATTTTGTAGCAATAGGCTCTCTGAAGAAAAACGGTTAATTGACTTTAGCTGTAGTTAGTGCACAGATTCAAGTTTCAACGGATCTGTGATCTCGACTACGCCGATAATATAGTTATTCTTGGTGAAAATGCAGCAAACGCGCTATGCTGCATTAGTAGCATTACCGCAAAAGTCTACCTCGATAGAACGCCAAAGCATTTTCTTCGAATGTTACACCAGGCGTCCAACAATTCAATTTTTAGGTCTGTTCAATTGAATGTTACAGTCTTCAATTATCTCGGTTATTGTACGTTTCCAGATGTTCAAGCGAATAATAATGCTTGGTCGTGTGCGCATAGCGTTTTCACAGTTAAAGGGCATCTTTTGGCTCAGGCTTAGAATCAGTCTCCAAATTAGAATGCGTGTTTACCAAACTGCGATCCACCCTGTACTACTTTGTTTGTGAGATGTAGCCGCTAAGATAGCAAGATATACGAACTTGGGAAGTTTTCGACCAATGTTGCTTTAGGATCCTTGGGCATTCAATCTACGTACCAGTATCTAACGCTTCCGTTCGACATGATGTGACGGAATACCCTCGCTTTCTATTTACACCCAACAGCCAAAACTAGTGGTTCGGCCACGTCATCCAAAACACAGACTAAGCGCTCGTAAAATTTGTCCTCAACCCAAAATCTACACGGTCAAGTGATGACCTGGCTGTTATCTATGAAGTAGGATGTAGACGCCTCAGACTGCTTACTGTCTACAGCGTTTGAATGTAGGAACGTTTGATAACAATTTGGCCCAATTCGTCCTCTGATCGACCCCCATGGGCTGGCGTGATTCGAGGCAGCAATGAAGCCGACTAATCCACTCGTGGAGACAACCGCACAAAAGTTACTCAGATATTCAAAATTGCGTAAAGGACAACAAATTAGTATGCTAATCAATGCTATTTTGAGTTGTAGAAGTCCTCATGTGTTGTGTCACTTTATCGCATGCGCATACACCGCTTTTATTGATAATGATGTAAATCACCATATCTTTGTTTGTCTTTATGTGAAATCAGAAAGTTTCTTTCTAGCATGTGCTCCCCACCGCTAAATATTCTTTCTGGTTTAAACATATATGCATCGAATAATGAATAACATGCAACAGGGTAAAGTAGGGCGAACAACAAAAATGGTGGCTTATGTTGCCAAAGACAAACTGCCCTAAATCAAGCGCCATGGGACTTCGTTTACGTACGTGCACGGATGTGCAATCATGCAGTAATTCTGCGCTGTGTATGGTATGGTATGAAAGCACAAGCCTGATCCAGGCGAAGTGCCCCACAGTCACAGACTGCACGTGGGCTAAGATACTGTCAGGTTGCCCAGGCCTAGACATATGAGGAAGAAAAAAGAACAGGAAATGGTAGTGAGACTCCAGCCTGTTTCAGCATGCAGCTCACTAAATCTGGCCAATCAATTTAGCTCGGCGTTAGCCGCGCAGAACAAAGTACTGCGCTGTGTGGCTAACATCGTGTTAAATTGATTGGCCGCCGGTAGTGAGCTGCATGCTAAAACACGCTGGAGTCTCACTACCATTTGTATTCCCCCCATCATATCTGTCTAGACCTGGGCACCTGACAGTATCTTAGCCCACGTGCAGTCTCTGACTGTACGGCACTTTGCCTAGATCAGGCTTGTGCTTTCATACATACATTAATCACCAGCATCATGTATCGGCAAACAGACATGAAAAAGGATTCTTATAACCCATGGTCACTTTTTGGAGTGCTCTTAATCCTCATTCTAATTTGCATTACACTTTCTTGCTAATGAAGACACAAACAAATGATTCAATAGATCAATTTGATTTTTTATAAATATGTGCTGCGTGATACAACTACGATTTTAATAGATAGTTTTCTTCGCCATTGATTCACTGATTTAGAATTTGTTGTAATCTTTTCTATTTACCAGTTTTAACGACGGTCAGGATGATAGGAAATCTAGAGATCGTTCTCGTTCGCCCGAGAAAAATTCCAAATCCCACATGCCAATACCAAACACTTTTTCCGTTCAAATAAATCCTTATAATGGTAAGTTTTTCGAAACACTTGTTCATGAATCCCTTTGACATTAAATTTTCTACTTTATTAATGTTGTTTAATTTTTTCATCAGGCCGACCGTTTTCTGTACGATATTTCGATATTTTCCGCAAACGCATTCTGCTTCCGGTTTGGGAATACAAGGAAGAATTTTTCAAAGTTTTGTCAGATAATCAGGTATGCTGCCAACTATATTCAAACTTTGTCAGGTTACCGTTCTCGTTGGTGAAACTGGTTCCGGAAAAACCACACAGATTCCTCAATGGTGTTTAGAATGGATTACTGGTCGATACCCAACTAAAAAGGGAGTTGCATGCACTCAACCGAGACGAGTTGCTGCTATGTCTGTTGCTCAACGTGTTTCTGAAGAAATGGATGTCGAACTCGGTCAAGAAGTTGGATACAGCATCCGATTCGAGGATTGCACATCGTCAAGGACATTGCTAAAGTAATGTTCATTAGTTTTTAACTCCATCTCTAATTCAGATACATGACCGACGGCATGCTTCTACGTGAAGGAATGTCGGACCCTTTACTCGAGGCCTATGGGGTAGTCTTACTTGACGAAGCGCATGAGCGTACGCTGGCTACCGATATTTTGATGGGTCTTCTGAAAGAAATTATAAAGCAGAGATTGGATCTGAAAATTGTTGTAATGAGTGCCACCTTGGATGCCGGGAAGTTTCAAGTTAGTTTTTAATCCAAATTTTTATTGCTGTTTTTGCTTCTGTGGAGCTTCATTTCCCCTTGATCCATTTTTCGGATGAAGATGCGTTCCTCTTCCCTTTTTCGATATGACCTAGGAATACTTCCTCAAAGCGCCTCTTATGACAGTTCCTGGACGCACACATCCGGTGGAGATTTTCTACACACCTGAACCAGAGCGTGATTATCTCGAAGCTGCCATCCGCACTGTGATTCAAATACACATGTGTGAAGAGGTAGATGGAGATATACTCCTGTTTCTGACGGGACAAGAAGAGATAGAGGAAGCGTGCAAACGAATACAACGTGAAGTAGAAGGACTTGGACCGGATGTGGGCGAGCTTCGCTGTATCCCGCTTTATTCCACTCTTCCGCCGAACTTGCAGCAAAGAATTTTCGACCCCCCTCCTCCAAAGAAAGCGAATGGTGCTATCGGCAGGAAGGTGAGACATTTTTATCTACCCTAATTCCCGTATTTGTTCTATCATTTTGTGTTATGATACTTCCAATGAACCTTTTGAAATTCTACCTCTATTTATGATTTCGTGGTGTTTTATCTACTTAATTAATCAACATCGTTATTCTTGTTCGTCTGACCTTGTTCTTTTCATCTTAGGTGGTGGTTTCAACGAACATTGCAGAAACTTCCCTCACTATTGATGGTGTCGTCTTTGTCATCGATCCAGGCTTTGCCAAACAGAAAGTCTATAATCCCCGCATTCGTGTGGAATCGCTTCTAGTCACTGCAATCAGCAAAGCCTCTGCTCAACAACGCGCCGGTAGAGCTGGTCGAACGAAACCCGGCAAGTGCTTCCGTCTCTACACGGAGAAGGCCTATGCCAACGAAATGCAGGACAATACCTATCCGGAAATCTTGCGTTCCAATCTAGGCACTGTTGTGCTACAGTTGAAGAAACTAGGCATTGACGATTTGGTGCATTTTGACTTTATGGATCCCCCTGGTGTGTGGTCAATTATGTCACCGGAGGCCGTTTCGCTTGTTCTCTACTCGTGTTCTTCTATTTTATCTTCTTGATTATTTTTATAATATTTCACCGCGAGTTAATCATGCTTCCTCAGCAGCATCGTGCATTCCAATACGTAGCAAATGAGTTAAAAATTTAATGGCTTGTCGCTTGATATAGATTATGACCGTACACGCATTACATCTGTTTGCTTTTATTCACCCTAATATCTTTGATCTGCCCCAGCATACTAAAGTTATTAGTACCTGCATAATCTCATTCACCATCTCGGTCCAGCTCAAGTATCTGATGTCTGGCTTTATAACTGGACACCCAAGCCGTGTTTGTGTACGTCGTATTGCTGATAACCCGATTCTCATGTTTCAATACCAGTTTATGCTGCTCTAGCAGGCTAACTGCGGCTCGCTGGCTAACTTAAAAATCGGTTTTCGGTCGTCACCAGTTTGAGTATTAGCAAGCGACTAAAATCTCGTTTCCAATGACTGCGTTGCTTAAATTGTTTAAATTTGACAACCTAAGTATGAACCATAGTCATGCCTAGGTGTGTGCTTGAATTGTTGACATCTGCACTATTATTGATTCATTCCACGGTTTATTACCCTGTGCCGTGCTGGCAACCCAGCTTTTTGCTGGATAACAAACTGTTTTTTCTATACCAGGAAACACTGCCATATACTACACAGCTCATTTAAAGTACATTTAAGCTAAAATAGCGGCAGTCATTCATTCTGTGATATCACATGTTGGTGTTTTTACTCCCAAATAGCTGTGGATTATACTTTCCACATATGATCAGTGCTTTTTACGAATCAAGGCTCAGTTCCTCAGCGGTAGGTTACAATATTCAGTTTGCATTGTGTTGCAGTGAGCGTCTGTCGATATAGTATTCGGTTGATGAATAAGCCTATGCGAACTTAGTTCTGTTTACACCTAAAAGAATACTTGATATAGTGTGTAGTTTGTCAATCTTGGATATACATCATCACCGTGGACTGCATCGCACCGTTAACACGTACCGATTGTGAAACCTCAGCCACATTTTAATATAATATATGGATCTCTTCAATTATACTTCAGCACCAGAAACACTTATGCGAGCGTTGGAACTGTTGAATTATTTGGCGGCATTGGATGACGATGGAAATCTAACGGACCTCGGCAGCATGATGGCTGAATTTCCACTCGATCCGCAACTGGCCAAAATGGTTATAGCTTCGTGCGATTTCAATTGCTCCAATGAGATACTCAGTATAACGGCAATGCTATCAGGTCGGTGCTTTTGACATAAATGTCAAAATTGCTAATTCATTTCCCATTGAAAAATGCATTTGCTACACTTTAACCTCTATCAAATGCCATTGTTATTACCGTTATTTTCAGCGCATTTTTTGTTTTTACTTAAATGATTCGATAGTGTTACAGCCTACGCGCCGAAATTCAAGCTGACGAGTGCTTTTCGTCGTTTTATAATTGCGATTTCTCTGTTGGACTTTCGCTTGAAGTCGTTTGATCGAAACGAGTTTTTTTTAGCCACACTAGGCGAGCGTAATTTCCATGTTTAACAGAGTATCAGTATTTACCTTTTTTAAAATTTATAACAGTCGCCACTCAACTTACTACGAACGTGCCACCTATGGCCATTTTGAAACTGCTCGAGCGTCCTCTTTTCCACATTAAATGTTGACCGTGGATACTTTCAATTATATGATTAATTCCTAGTCAGCAATGATATGCATCACCGTATATTCCATTTCGAGAGTAGCATTCGTCATTAACTTCCAATTTGAGACGCGATACTCGGCATATCCACCAGCTGACGGTGGCAGAGCGGATAAGCTCCCACTGTCTATAAAATGCTCCCATATAGCGCGTCTCAGGTCTCTGACAACCAAGTCCAGCTTCTGGCCTGCACGAATGGCTCCCTGAACCCGGCGGAACTGCTTCTACCAACAGGAGAAGGGGCTAGGGCGAGCGACGGCGCCTGAAAACCAGTTTGCTTCGGGCAGATGGAGCTCGTCAGCCTGAGAGGGCTTTTCATCTAAGGGAACGAAAACCCTGATTTTAAACCTTCGCTGCCTTGCGGGATACCCGATGGCGGGAAAGGCTTCAAGAGAAAAGCCTAAGGAAAAATCCTGAGCAGAGTCTCGTCGACGGTTAGTTGGTACACACCACCTCTTTCTGACAACTACCTGCTGCCTCGCAGGTCGCACTTGGTTGTGCTAAGGCTCGAGAAGCTGACTTAAACAAACGCTGAGCGGTGCTGGGGACGCCGCTTTGTACCAAAATTCCCAATATTGAAGCCGACGCATCCTCCAGGATGAGATAGTCGCACAACAATAGTCGCTCTTAGCCAGTCTTGAGATGACACTTTACACTTCACCTCTGGAGCGATTGGCTGAGGTGGGATCAATGTCGACAGTTCTTTTATCTCGACTACAAACTTCTTTTTACCGCATTTGACCCCGGCTCAACGTTGGAAATCGTAATTGCAATTACATCCACAATCTGGCGTCCGGTTTTGCAGCGGATAAATATTAACACGCGTGACCCCTAGTGCGCGCACCGAGTACTCAAACGAGCTAATCGGTCGGCAGATGTCATCCACACCTGCCAAGATCAAAAAAATTGAGTGATTATACGGCAAGTAGGGGTGGTGGTACGTCAGTTGATATTGATCGTGCCTGTCTATCTTAACGAGCGCAGAACCCACCATGGGCTGTTCAGTTCTTAATTAGCTTAGGATTGGTCAGCTGAATGCAATTTAAGCTTGATCTCTGTTCGTACTGACACCCCTGGTCTGACGAAGCTTCTGAGTCAGGAGCGAAACGTTACCAATAAACTACTCTCACCGATTCATTACAAACTTTATTTTTTCGTGATTATGATTCCCCGATCGGTCACGATAATTTTCCATTATATTGCTACATCGAGGAACTGTTTCGGGATGCGACCGTTTTCCTTTCTATAGACATGACCCAGACAATGCATACAACGTCGAAGCACGTTTTGTAGAGCTGGCTGAGAACCTTTGTTCCATTCATGCTAATCCTCAGATATCAGGCTCGTTAAAAGCAAACGAAAAGTGTTCCATTAGCTATTGGAGCAGCTCGTGCAAGTATGTACAAATAGCTTTATCATTAACAAACATCCTTACGTGCGCGGGATCACACATTATGTAAAGTCCGTTAAAGTAACATCTATAATAATGATTTACCTTCCTTCTCTGCTGACTGTGAACGACGCACGGATAAACGGTCTTTTTATTTTCGTTGGCTACGTTGAATATTTCACTGTCGCTCGGGCAGTTGCGGATTTGTGGCACCATCAAAGTTGGGTATCGGTGCATGTTGTCAGCTGATTACTGCCGCATGTTGACATAACTATTCATATATCATTAGGCGCTTATTTGGCGAGTAAAGCGCTATTCCCGCAAGACATTTGTAATAACAATGCTTTACAACTGCAGTATTTTCTACTAGGTGTTAATTGTTTTTCTTTTTTCACAGTTCCACAATGCTTTGTTCGACCAGCGGATGCTAAAAAGCCAGCAGATGAAGCAAAGCTTCGATTCGCTCATATTGATGGGGACCATCTTACAATGCTCAACGTTTATCATGCATTCAAACAAAGTGAGTGGATATCTAACAATCCGTTTCTGAATTTGCTTGTTCGACTTAAATATTTTGATGGCTGTAACCTCAGCTGTTTTCGTAACGCTCCAGCCAAGTCTTGATGATGCATTGTGTGGAACCGTACACTTTTCTGGGAACGCATCTTCTGATTTGATTCAGTGGCCCGTGCAAATAAGATGCGCTAGAGTCGAAATAATTTTTGCCCAACAACTGGGTGGTGGTTAGGTATTCACCTCTCCAGTTGTCGACATATTTTATAGTTTAACGTTTAGCTTTCAGCATTCGTCTCAAGGTATGTATGTATGAAATCAAAAGATTGATCCAGGCCAAGTACCGCACAGTCATAGACCGCATGTGGGCTAAGATACTGTTAGGTTGTCCAAGCCTAAACAGATATAGGAAAGGAAAATAGCAATGGCAGTGAGACTTCAACGTGTTTCCGCATGCAGTTCACTACCGGTAGTAAATCAATTTAGCACGGTGTTAGCTGCACAGCACTGAAGTGTTGCGCGATTGCATATCCGTGCCCTTCGCCTCAAGTTCAGCATCCGGGGTGTATGCTTGCGGTATTACTCGGATCTATTGACTAGCTTCACTAATAACCGAGGGTTTTTAGACCATGTTGCTTACTCGCTTTCTCTAGTGCCACTACTACTGTAGCGAGCTGCACATGGAAATCTGTTGGAGTCGCACTACCGTTTCTATTTTCATTTCTCGTGCCTGCGTAGGACTGGGCAACCAAAGTGCAGTCTCTGACTTTGCGGCATTTTGCCTGGATCACGCTTGTGTTTTCATACACACGTACATACTAATGTTAATCTATTGGTTCTCTCTTGCACGGATATGCAATATCGCAGTACTACTGTGCTAACACCGTGCTAAATTGATTGGCCACCGGCAGTAAACTGCATGCTTAACCACGCTGGAGTCGCACTACCATTGCTATTTCTATTGTCTTTATCATATCTGTCTAGGCCTGGGCAACCTGACAGTATGTTGGCCCACGTGAAATCTCGGACTGTGCGGCACTTTTTGGACCAGGCCTGTGCTTTCATACATGCATACATACATTGTCTCTTTCATGTGCGCAAAGCCCCTGTGACGTGTGACTGAAAAGGTGCTCAGTACCAAACGCACTTGCTGTTGCGATTTTACTTGAGTCGGGATAGGAAATCACGCGCACAGTTGGTGTTAAACGAACTTTCGTTCGCACCCAATTATCAGTAGCCAACGATTTAATTCGGTATCTTGTGTGTAAGCTTAAGATACCGTTATCTTAAAACGTACCTCATAGTGTCATTATTTCTGTCTGATACTCAGTATGACATAACGCACGTTGTAATACCAGCTTTCCTACCCAAGTGCCTGCCCCTTTGTTCATCAAAAGTCTTCCTCGTTTTAGATCACGAAGATCCTCAGTGGTGTTATGATAATTTCGTCAACTTCCGTTCACTGAAATCCGCTGACAACGTTCGTGTACAATTATCCCGAATCATGGATCGATTTTCGCTGCGGCGATCCAGTACCGATTTCAGTTCACGGGATTATTATTTGAACATACGAAAGGCTCTCGTTTCCGGTTTTTTCATGCAGGTAAATGTGATGCTGGTTATTGTGGTTTATAAAACAGCTCCCGTCTCTGCTGATCCATGATCAGTTGGCATTCTCAACACGAGGTTTCTGATATTTTGGTTTCATGAATTGGGCCTGTGCGAAAATGAAAAATGGGAAGCGAGTGTCACCTGATATATGAAATAACACGACAGACTGGTTACGTGATAATGAAATGATCTATACTCTGCTTTACAATTAACGCGCAAACTATGCACCCAGTAATAGATGTCAAAACTGTTTCGTATGATTTCACCAATTTAATCATTCATGGGAACTATCTTGAAATCATCTAGTACTTAATATTTGTTTTAAGACAGATTGACTGATGTTGCATGTACGATTTTGTGGTTTCCTGGTATGGATTAGATTGCTTCATTTCGCTCTGAGATGACGCGCGAAGTTTTTTGTAAGTTGTGGTAACTGTGTCCCAATTTATTTTTGCGCGTTTTGAACATAAATTTTAACGTATAGTCATCTGGTTGCATCTTCAAAAGCTGTCAGCTATGGAAGTAGGGTGTATGCACTGCTTATGCCCATGGATATTCACGATAAATTCTCCGGTGTTTCCTATGAAAACTCTGCTCACCACTGCTAGCTTTTCTTCTCTAACCATGAAATATCTTTCACGACTACCTAGCTCATTCGACCATAGTAAAATTATTTCCTGCTTCCTGTCACCAGCTTTCATCTTCATGCGAGTAAAACCGCCGTGCTCTCGGAGTTTGGATTGTTGTTTGTTGTTGTTGTATGCTGCCGAACGACACTATTAGATAGTCTCAGTGCATGGAGGTTCCAATATTATATATGCACCAATAACCGAACATCTAACGATCGTACGTCTTTTGACCTCAAATACTGCATCTCACATCTCTGGAGGAATACTGGGCGAAATGCGCCAAGAGCGCTTTTCAACTAGAGAAATGCATTACTTGAACTACTAAAACCAAGGTATTCTGAATCTGAAATGCACTGGTTCAGAAAACCATAGGCATACAAGTGGTGGATGGATAGTGTAACATGAGACGAAAATGATTTTGATTTATCAACGTTTATCTCGAGGCCAACTCTTCTGATAAAACTACTGATACGGTCTCAAAGCGTGGTGGCATACTTTCTACCTTTATCGCCAAGAACGAAAAAACCACCCACGTAGCTGATATCAGTGGTCCGTCAAAACTTTCACCGCTTGTTAGTCCGCCTATGCTAGTTGAACAGAGCTGTCGATAACAAACTGCGTTGCCCGACCCCATTACCTTAAACATAAACTCGAGCCCAATCAGTTAGGGCAGGTTTTAGAAAACGTTTCACTTCTGTCACAGAAGTTTCGTCAGACCAAGGGTGATAGTCGGGGCAGGGAAAATGACTAAGTAGCAGTCAACCCACCACCACTTATTTGACCTTACCGCAGCTTATAGTACACCGACGGTGTGAAAGTTTCCCAAAACCTGCTCTAATCAATTGCACTCACATTTCTTTGCATTATGAATATACGATTGGTCCCCAACATATTGCAATTGATTGTAAACTCGAGCCGTTGTTGAATTGCGATAATCTTTGAATGGGTTAACGGTTTTCGATTCAGTCTGATTATGCTCTTACATTTCCGGAGTTTGTTGGTGATGCAAATGAGCCTCTCCTTGAATTAGCAGAAGTGTTGTTGTTTTTGACTCGCTTTTTCGGTTTCTATCACATATAGGCTCGTTATTTGGATGTTTTGGTGCAGTTCAATACATCCCTTTTATCACTCTTTTCTCCTTGGACTTTTTACCGGCTATTTTCGTTCTACATTCTTATTTCATATTATCTTCACACCAGGTCGCGCATCTCGAACGCACCGGGCATTACTTGACAGTGAAAGACAATCAAGTGGTGCAGTTGCACCCATCCACAGTGCTAGATCATAAACCGGAGTGGGTGTTGTACAATGAATTCGTGCTTACTACCAAGAATTACATCCGAACAGTTACCGAAGTGAGACCAGATTGGTGCGTTTTTTCATATTGACATGATTTTTGTTACTTTATCCTTGCCAGTCAGTTCGTTTGGTGACTTTCAATACTTGTATTCTTGTATTTTATTGTAACTCGTTTACACTTATGCAGCAACTCTTGACTGTTGCGTGTGCCACATACAGTCAGGTTTCGCGTGAATAACATTGGTGCATTTTTGCGGTACTGTTGAGAGGGTGAATTATTCGTTATCAGTCATAGATTGCAACTATCATCTTGCTGTAATATCTTTTCCATGAGTGTTTTAGCTGCTTCTCTGTAGTGTTGTGGGGCGCCAACCAATACTGACTCGTACTACGAAATTGTCCACGGTTATGCAATCATGCAGCACTTCTGTGCTATACAGCTAAGCGTGCTAAATTGATTGGCCACCGGTACTGAGCTGCATGCTATTTTCCTTTCCCATGTTTGTCTAGGACTGGGCAACCTGACAGTATCTTAGCCCACGTGCAGTCTTTGTCTGTGTGGCACTTTTCGTGAATCAGGCTTGTGATTTCATACATACTACGAAATTGTCTGTTTCTCTTCAAAATGTTGAGGTTGCTTCTTGTATTGACTTTGAAAACTTATGCAACAATTCTATTCCAATGCACACGTGACCTTTTGAGGGCTTAATTAAATCAGTTGGCTAATGGACGAAATATGCATGTTGGGAATCCAAATAATTGTTGATTTATTTCTAAACATGACATCTATCACCACCACCTCTCATTGCTTATATGGATCATTTTCGTGAACTGGGAATACCTTAATTTTTGAAGCCATGTTTTGACATGCTCTGGCCTAACACCTAAATAAATTTGGGATAATTCAATAGCTTGCATTATTTTGAGTTACAATTTTCGATTATACGATTTCTGATTTTCTAAACTACCAGCAATACATCACGCTTTCGTTTCTAAGCTTTCGTTGAAAAGACATTCTGATTGCCCTTTTTGCACCCGTCTTTTCTCCGATATTAGGCGTAAATCGCACCGCGCTTGTTACCTCATCTACTGTTTGCTTTTGGACCACTAATCTGCGTGTCATTTTTTAGGCTTGTTCGAATTGCTCCTCAATACTATGACATGTCAAACTTTCCCGATTGTGAAGCCAAACGAGTGTTGGAGCGCATTGTACACCGAATTCAAAACAAAAAGCTGCAACAAGATCAGAAACAAACACAAGATTCCAAAGTGAAGGGGACCGCTTAACGTCGTACAGTACAATGTTCACGATCACATTGTTTCCATTATTACCCTATGAAATCTTTGTCCCATTTTGTTCAGCCGCAAAATGTTATTTGAATAAAATTTGCTATTCAGTGTACTTACTCGTGTCTTACGTTTCAATCCTTCGATTTCTATTCGTTTGCTCGGGTTTGGTTCGAAGATTCGTTGCAGTATTGAAATATACTTACTGTTATTCAATCGGAGTCTGAAAAGGATGATTCGTTCGTAATGTTTTCACTTACTTGTTCACGTCAATTGTATTGGTTCGTATTTTTTCAAAAATCTCATACTTGTCTGTCCCATCGTAATAGTTTTGTCTGGGTATTTAGCGTTGATGCCATGCATTACCTTTTTAATATCCAATATAGCGTCATTCCAGCGGCCCAAATATCTACTGGCTGCCGTGCATTTGCAACTTTATTGCACATACCTTTCCCAGGTAGGGTATTCCGGGTTCTTGTACACACTCCGGCGCCAGGTATGGTGGTGTGCCAATTGTTCCGGTAATTTTCTTATCTTTGTCACAATTTCGTTCGCTTATCCCGAAATCGGTAATCTTCATCAATTGGCAAATGTAGTGTAAAAGTTGCTAAACATGATCTAAAATGCCTTATAAATTATTGAAACATTGCCCTGACTGTATAATATATGTAAGCATCTATGTATTAAATCACAAGCATGATTCATTCAAACTGCCGCACAGTCATAGACTGCACGTGGGCAAAGATACTGTCATGTTGCTGAAGCGCAGGCGCAAGAGAATGAAAATAGACAAGGTAGTGAGACTCCAGCGTGTTTTCGCATGCAGCTCACTACCGGTGGCAAACCAGTTTAGTGCCGTGTCAGCTGCACAACAAAGAGTACTGCAAGATAGGACATCCGTGTAACCTAAGAAACATATAATTCGATTTTTTGTGATAGCCATCCTCAGTACTTACACTCCACAACCGTTTTCTGGCTGTTTTCTGTTATCATGCGGAGACAGTAAGCTTAGGTTCAGTGAGCTTTGGAACAGTGGTAAAGTGCTGAACTAAGTAATACTGGCATGCCACTTGCGAACCACGACGTTTAAATAAAGAATCACAGAGTGATTCTAAATACTGGCTGTCCGTTTTATCGTGAATTAAATGCACGAACTACAGCATAGAAAACGACAATATATTTATCATATAGGCTTTTTCTCAATTATTTGACTTTTTACTATGGCATTGGCAACACAACTGGTTATCTTAACTACCGTCCATAAAGTTATCCTGGGAATTCAGCTTATTTTAATTGATTAATTAATTAAATTAGTCTAATCAACATAATGCAATGAATCTGGGCGCTAGTATGTTGATCAATAAAAAATCTCAACACATGTTATCGTCCAGAGATGGAGTGATCTCTTCTGTACTGGAATATTGGTGGAACGTTGGCTGTACGTTTTGGATGAGATCCAACTAATTTAATTCTGTAATTCCACTCTCTGAACAGTAATATAATATCCACAGCAACTATGAAAAAACGCGTAACGAATAGCTTGTTGCGCTTCTGCTTTCTATCCCATTACTCATTTATTGCACGAAATCACTGACTTTTATGACGGCAATTTCAGTTTGACCGTGTTTACTCACACTTGATTCTACGCAACTCGCTCCTGTTGACCTGTAATCGAGCGTACCCATGCATCTGACAAAAAGAGATTTTATAATAACAACTAACTCTGTGTGACTAGGTCCCGATTGATAATTGGCTATACTCACATCGCACAAGGCCTCAAAACTTGTGATTTATGCTTAAACATCATCAAACAGTAGATGCAGCTTGAATTTACAGGACGTTAATCGATGTGTAGTTTGGCTGATCTTCGGTGCCATTATGAAGAGGTTATAATGAACCTCTTTTCATTACTAATTCTTGGCACTAGAGGTGCAGCTACTCTATTTGAAAACTTCTCGTTGCCCGCATCAGTCACCCTAATAGATCATTTCGCTATCATGATCTCGATGTGTCAACGTTTTTCGTTAAACTGTGGATAAACTGTGGGATCTGCATACACATTACTCTTCACTGTGTCTTAGATGACATTTTTAGGATGACCTGGTTTTGCCAAAAAGATTTTGAATTTGGCTGTGCTATTTCATGTCCCAGAAGCCGTCTTATTTTATCAACTCTTAGCTAAGTGACAATGGCAGATCCGTGAAAAACCAGATTAATTCCATCTGGGTCGATTTTGCGTAAATAAAATTGCTAGCCTCAGTCATCTGTTTGTGCTCCTTTAAGCGACTATTCTAGTATTTCTGATCATCTGATTTGATTTAATCGGAATTCCCATAGAGCCATCCGTCGACTTAAGGAATTTCTAACAAATGCATCATGATTTTGCAAGAATTTTTCACATGACGTTGGGAGAGACATGAGTAAACGCTTTGTTTTCAGTCTTGACCAGTTTCAGCAACGTTGCAAAGTCACGTCGTTCTTTTTTTGTCTTCGCGCTTGGTCCTATTTTAAGACAAGCATTCACTGGTCCGCGTTATCTTTCAAGTGGAAGGACGCCGAAGTAGAACACCAATGCCAGCGTTTTATGAGTCAATTAAATTTATATCTATCGATTCCACTTTCAACCCATTTATTTTGAAGTACTCTGAATCATAGTGGGTTTTTTTCACGTCGCACTATCTACGATGTTTTACTGAGTCTATTCGGTTAACTTCGTATAAATTTGCATTCGCGACTTTGGCAGTGGTCCTGTTGAAGATGCGATCTTTCTTAAAATCAACACAACATTGGTTTTAGTTTTATGCCACAGGATGCATGTGCCGCCAGGCCTCATTTTACGCTATATTTTGTTAAACGGTTGATCGATACGGATAATGTCTGCTTGATTGGTATTTGATACTGAAATGCAGTTACATTCGGTCGTAGCATGATGCATGTCGGGAATTGTTGAGATCACATGGCAGTGTGCCAAAAGAAACGCTGACACTCGCTCATTTCTATAAATATGACAATTTTCAAGATTGTTATTTCATACTTTATTATTTCTCGATCATTTCCCCACCGATTCTTAGAGGTTGTAATGCAAACCGTGTAGTGATATTGCTTATTAGCGCAAAGGAATAAATAATAGCAGTGTTGTGTTATTATTAATCAGAACAATTCGATTAATTGCTTAGGGTTTCAAATACTCGTCTTATAGGTTAATAGATAAGCTGTGAACTAAAGTTGTTGGGGTTGTTTTTCCAGTATCGTTTTAAACACCTGACGACGAATAATCACAATTTTGCATGCACCGTCGTCGCAAAATATAATCACAATATACTTGACCGAAAACGCGCGAACCTTCCTGCGATGCAAACGGTAGTGAAATCTGTAAAATGAAACTAGAACCGTGACTAACAGTTGGAAACTCATATTGGCGTTGTAAATTTACTTTATGCTAATATACTGTTTTGAAATTGCAGGTGAAACATACCTTAATTTGATCATCATTGGTCAGTAATAAATTATTTGGGTTGATATCTCTGTGTGCAATATGTCTAGCGTGCACTGAAATGATTATTTCCATGCTATATAACTTACAATACTCCAGCCCATCGACCAATCCTCGGAAGTAGTTCTCTATTTGAAACTCACTGAATTGAATTGAGTATGGCACGTTGCTGAGAGATCTACGCGGATGCAATCAGTGTTTTCAACTGACCCCTTTTCCAAGTATTCCATCGCTAAAATGTGGATGATATTGTGCACGACATACAGCTTACCTATACCAATTTTTCCGCTCTTCGGATTTTCGATCAGCTTTATGAACTTGACTATATTAGCGTGATTTAGTTCTTTCATAATCTCGCATTCTTCGGGTATTTTTCGGCTCAAATCTTTTTTAACATCTGGATGGAGCATTCTTAGTGAATTCACTCTGATCCATTTTATCACCTATTAAAATGCATCTATGAATTTATGAGAATCAGACAGAGTGCAAGTAAAGTGTGCCTTAATAATTTCCTTCAAATTTTCTCATGACGCAATCGAAAAGGTTTTTAAATAAGGAATTTCTCACTATTCTACCATCAAAGTTTCAACTGACAGGTAAAGCAATTTCTTGCTTATGGTAAAAATATTGGTAATTGAACCATTTCGATATGGTTTTACGTTTCGTCATATTTTCGTTCTATATCATGAGCGGTGGTGCTTAAAGAGCCCAGGGCTAGCGTGTTTAATCGATGCCCACTATATCTTTTTTCATCATTAGTATCTTAATGTTAAAATAAATATTGGATTGTGATAATTTTTGAATACGTATTTCCGCTTAACTGTATATCTTAACACTTATCATGCTGATCAAGTAGAATCTTGCATTTGTGATAACGACTCGTTTTTTGTAGAAACCATTCATTTAATGTAGCTCAGATTGTATAGTGCACGAACTCACAAAATATTCTTCATTTTCGGACTTGAAAAGTTCAATCGTCGCTTGTCGACTCTAAACAATCCAAAATGTTTACAATCTAACCGAGTAGATGATTTTGTTTGACTGCAACTCATTTTCATTTATTTTGTTTGCTTTTTCTGTCACACCAAAGATTCCAGATTGTAAACTGTCCTGAAAAATTCCACAAACCTTGTTAACTGGTACGTCTATCATAAATAAAATGTCTTTTCTAATTTGGGTGAATAAATTATGATAGCGAATTTCCATGTTCGTAAAAGCCAAATTGGCTGCAGAGCTAAGCTCAGATTTACCGGTAAGTGTTTTTTAAAATACACAAATCAGTGATTTTTGACGATTGGACTCGTCGGCTTGATTGATCGACCACCTTAGGAAACTGAGAACGTTCAAAAACATTTTGCTTTACAAAGTCATGGGACATGCTTCGAAACATCTTGGTGCTGTTATTTTGACAGCATTTTGGAATGTGTTTAACTTAGTTTTGGTACACAATGCATATACTTATGTAAAGGTATCAACTTTCTATGCAGTTTTCACCTTCTATTATTGAACCGGCAGCTACATGAACAATACTTGTTTTATAACAAACATAAACTTTGTTAAACTAAAAGAAATATAAAACAATAATAACGAAAATATTATTCCGCTGCATTCGTTCACCCAAATAGCTTAGAAATAAGACAACTGCTTCGAGTAAGTTAATTTCTGTGTCTGTGGTTAGAAGCCCACATAAGCATTATCATGGCCAGCATTATACCGCTAACAAGTATAAAAACTGCCATACAGCCATGATATGGTAAAAACTCTAAACGGATGGAGAAGGGTGAGACCTAAAATGCTATTGAACCTATAGAATAGTGGTTCGCAAAGTTTTAAATGCTTCGAATCAATAAAATATTTTGATATGCTCTCACACCCCTTATAGTAGATGTACTGATTTATTTGAAAACAAATTTGACAATGAAACAATAGAGAATGACAACACGCTCCTAAAGGGGTGAAAGTACACCTAGTTGGGAAACCCTGCTATATATGAATAGGCACCGACACTAAGATGAGGTACGTACACCTCGAAACAAACGTGCATTCAAGCAAATGTGAACGAGCAAAACGACATCATCATGACAGCTTGCTTGCAGCCTTTTTTATCACGCATGATAAAAAGCTTTTCTATCCACTTTATTTGAAAACATACAGCATTAATCAAACTCTCCAATTTTGAACACAATCTTGAGTCTTATCACTAAGAGTACGAAGTCACTGCGAATTCTAATCTTTTGGACCCCAACCTGGGAGACGGGTTGCACCAACCGCAGCTAGTTTAACAGTCAAAGCTTTTATCTGCTTGAGCCTATTCAGAGTCTGGCCACCCTTACAACGACGCCATCCCGAGTTAGGAGTAGAGAACATTAGTGTGCTAAGAAAGTGATCATTTTCGCTTTGCAATAACCAACGAAGTCTATACATGTTAACTTGTTGTTCAATGCCTAAGTCGCTACCAATGAATCTATTACGGATATTTGCGTTATGTATCTGATGGTGCCATGTATTATTTGTAAGATTCTAAAATGCACCCCTGGTTTAAAAGTTTATCAATGTTTCGAATGTTTTTATATTGTGGTATTTACTGTTTAATTCAAAAGATGGTTCAAATTTTCACTTCAAGGAATTTTTGCTCGAAATTACTTCAAACCAACGACAAAAAGCTTAAGTTTTCGATAAAACGTGCGACAACTAATACTCAATTTTTCATTCTCAGAAACAGCATTAAATCGAAATAAAAATCTTCTTTACCAAAAAATCAAAACTGAATGATAAAAAGAAACACTAAGAGAAGAGACGTAACGAGCTACATTTGTATACAACCTTAATCGAATGCAAAATGGGCTTAGAATTACTAGAAAGATAGCTTTTCTGTGGATTTTCTTAAGTGTCATGAAATGCTATTCTGATCACACCACTTAACAATAGCTCAACGTCATTAAAACTAATTCAATAGGACGACGTCAGAAAGCCCTCACTAACCACTGCACTGAGCCATGAATTTAACTGAAGCTAGCCATCGCAATATCGTGTTGCAGAGATTTCAGTCCGAAAGTCAAACCCTAACAAGTGCGAAAAGATCACTAATTGAAGTTTTCACCAGATTCAAGTTTTAAAGTCTGTTTTCTTGTTTACACGAACACTATTAGCTCTACGGAACAAATCCAACACATGGACAATGAAAACACGGGTAGTACCCGCCAAAATCACAAATTATATATGTTGATCTTTTGTCGATTCATCTCAATAGGTTGAAATCAATAGGCTACGTTCTAGTTTGCTCCCCAACGAGAAAAAGGTTCTTCGAGAATCTATTCCATCTCGCTGCAGCCTGCTCTGAAGACATATGCCTGTCGTAATTCGCAAAAAATGTGTTACTTATGTTCTCTAAACTGCGTGGTAAACGTCGCGAAGCATTCTGCGGTAGTCTTACGTTATCTAGACTCTAGTCCGCAGAACTCACTACCTATCACATGGTATCAGATATCACCTACGACATTTCGAAAACAGCATAAGGTCCGAACAACAGTACGTTCAGAAATATCAAATTATCATTCCTGCCCTTGAATATATTTGGCATATAATTCTGAAGCTTGAGGGGACATGATTTGTGGTATGCTGACGTGGAAATATTAGCGAGGTAATCTAAATTTTAGAGTGCTTGTTTATCAATTGCCATAAATTTTTCGCGAATAGATGTCTTGCACATAGAAATATTGGGTATTCAGTATCATAGGGCGATGGTCGACCAAGTCGAAACGAGTGCCCAGATTCTTTCGGAGGTGTGCTTGAAAACACGCGCCACTACCAGGATTGATTCGCAGGTAGGTGTTAAACATAATCCCATTGATGCAAGAATGTATAATAGCTATGTTTAGACAAACAAATAATCTGAATAAAAGTTAAAAATCAGAACTATCTCAATTGAATAATCAGAACAAAGAGTATCATCATCCAATAAAATATAAACTATAAAATGTGAAATATGTTTACTGCCTAATTCCATAATTTCGTCAAATAAAAATACAGAACAAATAATAAATTAGGTTTTTTTGTCATGCTATTAGTGCTGCCTAAATGTGATGAATATAGAAAATAAGCGACTTCGAATTTCTGATGTTAATTGTATCCGCATTTTCTCCTTGAAAGCGCAAACAAATTCAAAGTTCAAATATGTTGTGGGTCAATCAATTTTTAAAACAAGTGAACATTTGCATTTTATTTGGAATATTCCTTTCAGAAGTTCGAGCATTTGGCAAACACATCAAACGAATATTAGGTAATCCATAATATAAATCCGTTTTTAGCTTTTAAAATCGATTATTACACAGATCAATTGCATAAAATACAACGAGAGTTTAAACATTCTGTACACATCATTTGCAATTGTAATTGTAATTTTTTGACAGATTTCATACTTATTTTGATAATGATGACTGTTCGACCAGTTTTAAGAATCGGTTGTTATATTTACACAATCTAGACCTTATGTTTCCGTTATACATACCCTTCATGATTCTGCTTCACATACTTGTTCAATATTTCAATTCAGTTCAGTTCAGTTGCACAGGACAGTAAGTTGCTAACGAACCAATCGGGCGTCCAGAATTTTTTTAGGTGGAAAGCTTCAGAGAAGCAACCACCGCTGCCAAAGCGTTTTTTCTTATGTTAATTTGGATATCCTCGACGATCACGACGCCAAAGGATTATCCGTGTTGTATTTAGGAAGCACCTCGTTATGAATGATGCTGGAAAAATTTATGTTCAGTTAAGTTCAGTAAATACAGGACTCAAAGTGGCTGATAACTCGATTAAACGTAAACAATTTTTGTTGATGGAAAGCTTTTAAGTTGATTTTTAAAATAATTGATTGTTATGATGAGGCTTAATATAATTTCTATTTGATTATTGGGTTTGTTTCGAATGCTGTTGTCACTGGTGTATAAAGGTTGGCCTGATAGGAACATGTAATATCCATCTTCTTTGCTTCCACGCCGCTCAACATTACATAACCATTTATTTTGTAATTTCACTGAATATACCTTCCAAATCTCTCATACTCCTTCTCTGTGCCATCATTCAATAACAATTTTAGCGATAAATTGCAAACGTAATTCTTCGTATCCCTTATCATCCCTATTTAATTCCCAATATATAATTTTTCACAAAATCTGGGTGGCGAATGCGGAGAGATCGGCATTTTCGTGGGTTGAATGGAAGCTGATTCGATATTGCCCTATTATTAGGTATGGTAAGATCCGTCTGCAGGTGAACACAATCATTCGAGGGAGAGAGGATGCGCCATAATTTGATATCATCCGCAAACATTAGAAACGGTGAGTTCACACTTGCTTCAATGTCGTTGATAAACATTTAGAACAGACGCGGACCAAGTACAGATCCCTGGGGTAATCCGCATTTAATTGAAAAACAATCGGAGAGCGATTGTCTGACGCGAACGCGAAGTGTCATGGAGCGGAGGAATTCAGTTAACCAAGAGAAGAATGGGTTACTAATTCCACGTAGGCCAAGCTTTTGCAGTAAAATAGCGTGGTTAACACGGTCAAAACCTTATAGAAATCCAGGTATATAACATCAACCACATAGCCTGCATCGACAGTGATGTTCCAGCTGTCCCGCACAAAAAGCAAGTTTGTTGTCCGCGGCGAAAATCATTTTTTTTACAGCGATAGCATTCATGTTCTTGATAATAGCAATTATATCGTCCGATACAATGGATTCCATCAATTTGGAAATCACATGGTTAATTCGCAAGATCACTGCGGTTTGCACATTAATATATTGGGGTAATAATTCCCTGTTTCCAATCTTCGAGAACATGGAGGCATCAAACAAACGTTGGTAGTACATGGAAATAGGTTCCGAAAGTTGCGCCGTTGGTATTCCTCATCTTCATTGATGATGGAGCCAAACAACTGCGCTCACTCTGTTATATGTTTGCTGACGACGTTAAAATTGTCGGTAGGTCGGATAACTCCGATCTGATAAGTGACGTGGAAGGTGTAACAGCGTGGGGGTTAACTGGGACCTTCCCCTTAACATAGATAAGAGTCACTTGCTCTCTTTACTGGCAGGCAACATGATAGTCTCTACGCCCTCAGCCCACACGGATTTCCATAGGGTTAAATCTACTAAGGACTTATAAATCGTATTCTTCGCAAACTTTAAGTGGGCTAAACAATGTGCTGCTGCGACACAAAGTGCCAGAGGGGAACTCTTTCGACTACGTTCAGCCCTCATTTACAGAAAAGCTGAGGTGCCATTGCCCCTCTTCAAGGCAATAGTAAGGCCACATTTAGAATACTGTATCCAGGCTTGGAAGCCGTATTACTAGCAGGATATCATGCAGCTAGAAAAGGTACAGAAGCTGGCAACTCGCATGATCGAGGGGTTAGCAAACACCAATTATGAAAATCGTTTATTATCACCCGGACTTTTCTCGCTTAGGAGGCAACTTAGGGGGGATCTTATAGAGACCTTTAAAGTTGTCAAAGGATTAGGTTGTCTCGCATTCGATGACTTCTTTCTGTTCTCTCCTTTAGTTGGTACACGATTGCACAGTCTTTAGTTGAGTAAACAGCACACCAGACTCGAATCCAGAACGCATTTCTTTAGCATCCGTATAGTGAATGTGTGGAACTAACTTCCCGCAGAACTTATCTTGGCAACTTCAGTAATTGCGTTCAAACATGGGCTGGACGAACGGCGGTAGATGCTTTTTCCGGAGCACTACCCTTAAGACTAAATCCCTCCATATTTATGGTGAAAAACAACAAAATTATTCGGAAAATCATATTGAAACACAAAAAGCGTTTCTTTTTCATTTTTCGTATTTGTCGAAATAAACTGCTGTCCATAGTCTTTTCATTCGATTGGACATGCAACATGCATGAACTCTCTCACCTTTCAATAATGAGACATCTCCCATCTTCCATTCACAGTAACACGCCAGGGTTACTTACGAATCAATTCTGTTAGTAGCGGGTGTTTTTAAGCACACCTCCGAAAGAATCTGGGCACTCGTTTCGACTTGGTCGACCATCGCTTTGTGATACTGATACTGATATTGAACCGCACGCAATGCTTTCGATGTGATCCGGTCTACTCTCGGTGATGAATTTTCACGGAGCTGCATGATCATTTTATATACGCGTTCAGCGCTGAACAGAATAGTGAAGAGTTTAGGTGGGGGTGGGCTGATATTTGAGGAAGATGGTTGGCAATTCTGGAATACCGGCATATCTTTAAGGCAATCATCAGTTCCTTGTTAGTCAGCACTGCGCTTTCGAAGAAAATAATAGTCTTTTTCTGTTGATCTATCAAATGCAGCAGACTCCGAACTATTGAGAGATTAGTGCACACGTTTCAAAAACAAGGTTTGGTGAAATTAGATCTATGTTCAGCCAAAACAGTAGCGGTTAGACTTGAGCAGCGTGAGTGATACCATACGGAGCAGTTACTGCATTCTATTCTTTCAAGAACAGTAGTAAAACACTTAAGATTCCCACATGAACTATTCGTTTTATCCGTAGGTTGGCTTTTACCCGTTGTTTCACACTCACCAGATCTTCGATTATCCTTAGCCTTATAACAAAAGTTTCGTTTTTGGTTTAACCTCAAGCAGAATAAGATTAGAAATCTGTCACGAGCGAAAATATTCAGCTTCTCGCTTCAGGGTCAATGTAGTAAACTGATAAGTGTGGTACTGATGAGTAGACGCAAAACACAATGAACAAACTCTCATATTACCCCTGAAAAACAATGCCCGTCAGATTTAATCGATGTTAGCTTACACTGGATCTGATGGAAAGACCTGACAAGGAGATCGGATCGGTTGGACGCCTACAATAGATGTTGCTGGCTCCTTCTCGACTGGTCGGGCATATGACGCTACTCAAATGTGCCAGTCTGGAAAAACATTCATGAAGACTTAATCGCGATCGGTCAAACAGGGGTCGGTAGCTCAGTCCCTGAGGTATGAGACTACAATGGTGAAGGTCCTGGGTTCGAGTCAGACCCGAGACAGGATATGCACTGCTGATTCGCTCTAATAAGAGCGAAACTCGAGTCCAGTGCTCCCAATGTGGACCTTTGTGATAAACTTTGTGAATATTTTGAAGGACTTGGTACTGATGAGTAGACGCAAAACATAATGAACGAACTCTTCAAACACCCCTGTGGTGCACATATTTGCCAAGCCGTAGCTTGTTTATTTTACAGAAATAAAAGAGCAACATTTATCCTGGACAATATGTCTAAATGCACTTATCCATATGTAATGCAGAATAGTCGTCATTTGAAGTAACACGCTTCTACATTCTAATATCTTCAGTAAACATTAAATTTCACTCGATATTCTCCACTACATAAATCATATGAACGAAGTACGGAATAGGTCCAGCACCGAGTCTTGTGGAAATCCATTTTTCACATGTATTCTTTTGAAAAGTGTACTGCCAAAGCGAACTTGTCCGTAAGTAAGATATTCCGTTATTTAAATTAAACGTTTAAACATTCGATTGAAAGTTCATGGTGATTTCCATCAAAATATTGATGCTGCATGCGCGCACAGCATTAACTTCAGCTAATAACTTTTTAAATTTATTTTAAATAGTTAACCTTTTTGATATAAACAGAACCGATTTTTTTGAAATTTGTTTAGCTGCAGTCGAAATATTTTCGTGTTCTAGATGTTCTCAAATGAGCGCGGCTACAGTGCACCCCATTATCTTAGAGATTACCGTAAGAAGTTTCACCGGTCTATTGCTTGCTGTATCTATGCGAGTAGCTCCCTTGTAAATATCAGTGAACAACCCTGATTTACATTATAGAAATATGCTTTCCTCATGTAGATTAAGTTTACACAGACGCAACGGATAAACTTTCAAAGAAAAGCGACACTTGTGGAGTATATAGGACATAATTCTGTTTAACACAAAGGAAATGTTTCGTTTAGTTCAGAAAGGTTCAGTCAACCATCAATTCATTGAAAATCATTTTACTCAATAACTCAGATGGTGGAAAATTCAGTGAAACATGATGATTGATACATCACATAAAATTAAAACAATTGATTAAATCATTGTCGAAGAATAGGCGGTATTTCGTGGATAATGAAACAATCCAATGGGGTTTTGTACAGAGAAGACGCGTAGGTTCATCAATCTTGTAAAGAAGCTTAGATTTCTTTTTCATTTTTGTGAGCATGTGCTGTTAGTACTGCGTGCGATACTCTTGTACGAGGGACGTGACGTGATACCACATCTTACGGAATCCATGTTGCTTGCGTGCCAAGATTCTTATAAGTGCCCAGAACACTCTCTTTTTAGCTAAACATTTCTCAGTTCTACTTTGGGAAGCAAACAGTCAATTATGGTGATATTTTTGTGGTATATATATCAACTTTTCATAAATTTCGAATTAAAATGATCTTGAATATATTGTAATATTAGCCAAAATCAATGCTATCGAACTCTGGAATGTGTACATACCGGCGACTGATGTTTAATGATTGAAATTTCATTTTTCGTGATAGTTTTGACAGGTCGTTTAGTAAATTGCAGCCACATATGTAATCAAATACATGCACTGCGTGATTACACACAAGTGATATATTGCTAGTCTCACCCGCGGTTGATTAAGACGCTAAAACAAGGTCAACGGTTCAAGGTTGATCTAGGCATTGTCTGTGATTCAGGTGGTCAACATGCAGTGGAGCTAGTTTAATGAACTCCCGGAATTTATATTCAAACAACTGCTGGGAGTGATTAATTTTTTATTACAAATGCAGGATATTGAACTCGAAGATGATCAGCGATTAGGCATTCTGACGGTGTTGTATTTACTGTTTTTATATTTGGTATATTCAATGGTTAAAATTTGCGACCTTGAATAATATATGCTTTTGAATCCAACCAGCGCGGATCGTTCTCTCTCGCTGTGACTGAGCTGACTGTGTAAGAATTTGTTCCTAACTGTCTAGACTGACTGAGAAACAGAAACAGATTCATTTTAGCGAGTCAACAACTTTATTCGTTAAGCGAAATTCTATTCGTTTTGAACTGTATGTCAACGTATTCAATTGACTCGATTTGTTGATTACTGTTTGGTCTCGGAAGCTCCGACATCGTGAAGGACCAGTAACTGATCTTTTTATCACAATCTTTTTAATCTGAACCTTATATTTCATTATTTTATATATTCCTGTAGATAACATTATTATTATTCTTACCCGATTCCGCTACAATTTGGTAAGCTCGTAATCACACTCTACTGTCTCTGATACAGACACTCATCGACTTTCACATATTGATTTTCATTCTCCATTTTTGATATCTATTTTTATAATAACTGATTTCGAATGTTTTTTTGTTTCATTGATTGTTAATTTACCCAGTTTCAGTATTTTGAGTCCCTGCTATGGTATGCTCAAGTCGAGGCTATTTTTCGCACACGAAACATTAGGTCTCAGCTAGCTATTCACACACGTCGTTCAATCAATACTAACCGCCGATGCTGAAGAAGTGAGCGAATTGATTCACACTGTACACGAAGAAGTTTCATATGACACCCTAAAATTAGCTCTTATCACTCGAACGGGCAACGAAACCTCGATAAATTATTCTCTCAACTTGAGTTCGACGACAGCTCAATTGTTACGACACATGTCCCAACTTCTTTGCAACCGAATGATGGATGAGGCGCTTTTTCTTCAAGTGTGATTGAAAAACACTCTCAAACATACGGCAAATTCTCAATTCTTCAGTCTCTTTAGAATAACACGCAATATTTTGGCTGATTCACATGTGTCCCTGGCTCCTATTTCTAAACAGATATGTGCTTGCAATGCAGAAATGGACGAGAGAATAAATAAACTCCAAGTTGCGATGAAGCAGCTTATTCACTCAATCTCCAGACATCAGAACTCTGAAACCCGTGGGAGATCACTCTTCCACTCTCAATCTCGATCCGTTTTCATCATCACGCCGTTCAAAAAATGATTCCAAAATTTGTTGGTATCATAAACTGTACGGTGAACCCTCGCGCAAGTGCACCAAGACTTTTGCTCACGCAAGCCACTCAGTAAAGTCGACGGCTGCAGTTAGCGATTCTTCTCAGAGTGTTCTAATGTTTGTTTCCGACCGGTCCAGTTCCTTGCGTTTCCTCATAGACACTAGAGCTGTTATCAGTGTAGTTCCACCATCCTACAAAGAATGACCAATCTCGTGTAACGTCATTTCTCTGCATGCTGCCAATATCTGGTCGCTTACACGAATCATTTCCGATAAACGTTGAGTTGATTTTGAACCAGCTAGATAAAACTCCCAAGCACATTGTATTGTTGGTGTCAGACAATTCATCCCGAGTACAAACAATAATATCTTATCATCCCTCGTAAGTCCATGAGCGTATGTATCGATAATTAATGATACGGATTAGAACACGAGTGCTGCAAAATTGACATCCAATGGACTTTCACTTTAAAACTGGATGTAATTCCGATATAGTGGTAATGAACATGATTCAAATTTGTTTCTATTACTTGCAACTGCCGAAAGGCGCTTAATATATATTTTTATTAATATCGAGGTTAACAAAAATATCATTAGCCTAAACAAGACGACAAGTTACTGTTTTGTATACTAATTCACAATTGCCACAAACTTCTATAGGCAATCCACATTATTACATCACAATGAAATGTTTTAGTTTGATCTGCTATTTTTGATGAAAATAAACCCGAATGATCTCAGGTTATTGCATAAAATAGTAAGCTTGAACAGCAAAGCACATAATATAAGTCACAGAGCATGTTAATGTTAATGCAATAGAACGGTAACCGCGTAAAGCGATGGCAAAAGATCATGTTTTAAATTCTTGAAAAGCGAGAGGAATGTATTAGTGTAATGGCGGTGCTAACTTTGTTGTTCTCTGTTTCCACCATGTCGTTTCCGATTTAAAAGTCTTCCAAGTAACATGACAGGGACTTCGGTGGATAAAGAAATGACCAGAGACACTAGATACGATAGGACCCAAATTGCAGAGTAGGAAAATATCTGTAAACAGAAGAATAATATGAAATTCGTATGAATATATTGAAAAAATGAATTACAGCGAGCGAAATAGCTATCATGAAAAAACGTGACTATTTTGTGTTGTTTGGTCACAAAATCAGAGGCTGTGTACATTGTTAAATCATTCAGGCGAGGATCGAATGAAAAATTGAATAATAATAATAGAATAATAGAATAGAATAGGTTCCAGAGTTGTCACGGGCGGGGATAAGCTCCCAATTTTAAAATGCTCTAATGGCGCGCGTCTCATATAACCTCGAACAACCAAATTTAGCTCCTGGCCTGCACGCGTGGTCCTGGGAAAGTGAAAAACCCATATCTCAAACCTCCACTACCTCTTGGCTACATCCAATAATGAAAAAGGCTTCAGTAGTCAACCTCGAGGAGAAATCGGGAGCCGGAGTCCCGTTAGGCAGTCCGAAGTTGTATTCAAATTCGTCCTGCCAACTCCAGTGCAGACATCGTTGTCCAGCTGTTCCTTTAGTTCCGATGGTGCCATGTAAAGGGAGCACTTGCTGCATGGGTAACAGGTAGTTCTCCATATTAAACTGCGCTGGCGTACATTTTAACGCACCAATGGAAAGAACACTCCATTCCGCTTTTACGGATAATAACACAGAAGCAGTAGATAAGGGATAAAAGCTATGTCTCGACTGGCGTAGAGCTCAGCGCCTGGGGCTGAGTTTGGCGGTGCGAAAGATTTTGAGGTCTCATTGGACCGCTACAACCCGCTTCAATCTGGGCAGCCCCGAGTCAATGAGATGCCGTCTCGCAACGATCTGCTATCCTCATCGGGTGTATGGGGGTTAGGAAACAACCGACAAGCGGACTGCATCGTTCCGCACCAGCGAAACGAATTACTAAACAACAAAGGTCAGTTCTTAAACTGGGAACCTGGAACGTCCGGTCCATGCTTCCAGTATTTCATAACGACTTCTCGAATATCAGGAGCGTCAGAAAATCAGCTGTGATTAACAGTTCGCTAAAAAGGCTAAAGATCGACGTGGTTGCCCTGCAAGAAACGCGATTAGCAGATACTGGCATGCTGACAGAAAGAGATTACACATTTTTGGAAAGGAAAGGGTTCTGATTAGCCTCGACTGCATGGAGTTGGGTTTGCTGTGCGAAACGACCTACTACTAAATCGGAAGTGCATTGATGGTACTATTACGTTGGTAAGCGTTTATGCACAGACGCTCTCTGCGACGCCTGCTGATTAAGACGCATTTCATCATAACCTCACAACAGTCCTCAAAAACGTGCCGCAAAAAATGTGTAGATGTATTGGGTGATTTCAATGCCAGAGTTGGTGCAGATAACGAGACTTGACACGACTGTCTCGGAAGGTTCGGAGTTGGTCAAACCAATAAAAAATGGACAACGCCTTTTCGAAATGTACACACAGCTCAGTCATTTCTGTCAGTAACACTTTCTTTCAAACAAAACTACAGCATAAACTTTCCTGGAAACATCCTCGCCCTCAGCATTGGCATCAGCTTGATCTTATTCTTGTTAAGCGTACTAATATAGGGAGTGTACTACTAACCAGATCATATCAAAGCGCAGACTGCGACACTGATCATTCACTGGTCTGTGCAAAACTGAAGCTTCCCCAGTTCAGAATTCACCACACCAAATTCTCAGCTAAACCAAGGATAGACGTCACTCGCTTGTGCAAACCTAATCTAGCTGCGCGATTTGCAAAAGCCTTCACAGCCGAGTTCAACAAGACAACCCCACTCGAATGGGCTTCAGAAAACTGGGAATCGATAAAAATCTGCATATGTCAAGTCGTACTTTCCACTTACGGTCCGAAGAAAGCTCGAACGAGCCACTGGTTCGAATGCTGTGTTGGATGAGAAACGGTCAGCATTCTTGAGGTTCAAAGGTATGCTGACGGATGAAAAATTACGAGTTCTAAGAGCAGATAGTAATAAGGTTCAACAGACTGCAAGATGATGTGCAAATGACTTTTGGACTTAAATTAGCCACAGTATCCAAAAGGCTGCGGATAATGGAAATTTTCACTGTATGTATGATGGGATCGTGATAGCCATTGGTCCAAACAAACTTAAATCGGCTCCCATTAAGTCTGTATCTGGTAACCCAATTGTCGACAAAACTCAACAGATGCAAAGATGGGTAGAGCACTTCTCCTCTCTCTACTCTAGGGACAGTACGGTTTTACCGCATATACTTGAAAATGTTGAGAGATTACCAACCATTGATAATCCCCCTACACTTGAGAGCACGAACCAAGGCACGGGATGTGCTAATCCACGACCGGCTGTTTTCAGACGATGCAGCCCTTATTTATGGACTGTTTCTTGTTGGCATGCAAAGAAATTTTAATTAACAATCAGCATGAGCAAGACCAAAGTTATTGGTCAAGGGATTGTCTCGCCTCCAATCATCACCGTTAGTAACTGTCAGCTTGAACAAGTACATCATTTCATATATCTTGATTAAACCATTGCGGATAATTTCTCGCTAGCCAGGGAGATAAATAAGCGAATTGGCAGAGCAGTTGTCTTTTTGTACCGATTTATCTCTCGTGTTTAATGTAACCGCAAGTTGACTGTAAAGACAAAGATGATGGTATACAGCGCGCGCGTACTAAATGCTTCACTGTACGGCAGTGAAACCTGGATCACCCACACAAGACACGAACGGAAGCTGAATGCTTTCCATCTACGAAGCATCCGTCGTATCATGAACATCTTGGAGAAAGTGACAAATGCTAAAGTGCTTTCAAAAGCTGGTCTACATAGCATGTTCACCCTATTACGTCAGCGCCGCCTACGATGGCTTGGTCATGTCTAAAGAATGGAAAATGGTCGTATTTCGAAAGATCTACTCTATGGTGAGTTGCAATCAGGAAGTCGACCATTGGGCAGACCGCACTTGCGGTACAAAGACGTTTGCAAATCTCTTGCTCTTGAAAGCTCTTGGCATTGACCAGGCGAGTTGGGAAGTATTTGCTCTTCACCGCTCACATTGTAGGCATTATGTAAAGCGTCGCCTGCAGGCTGGTGAGGAGCAGATACAGCTCTTAGCTGCTGAAAGCAAATCACTCCGCCGGTGAGTTCTGCCTATCGTTGCAACCGCTGTGGGAGAGAATATTCCTCCCGAATCGGACAGTTTAGTCATTCGAAAAACTGTAGAAAATGAAAATTCATGCGATTGTCATGAACATCCATAGTCCATATAGACTGAATTAGGCCAACAACAACAACAAAATAGTATAGAATAATAATCTGATAATGGAGGAAGTTGATAGGATTTTCCATTAAGGGCACTCTTAAAAACATTGGTAGAGCAAAGATCTGGATAACCAATCCACACGGTGGATAAGATTGATTGAATCAATAGAATTGAATGTGTTAGCTTAAAGTATTCAAGTTTCGCTGGGACAGATCTTGCTTTATTCTGATGACGAGTAATAAAAATGCAAAAACAAGGTCAGATAGATTGTGCAGAGAGATTCGAGGATCAATAAAATTGAGATCCTTTTTATAGCTCCGCTCGATTTACTCAGAAGCAATGTGGTTATCAATAATACAGAGGTTGCAGCACCAATCTTGCTTAACAACGGAATTAGAGCATAGCTTTGTTTAGTACTTTTCCGCTATTTTCAGTTTCATTGAAACGAAACATACTATTCCAAACGAAAATGGAAAACAGCAACAAACCGGTAGATGCAAAGCACGAAAAAATTTGTAGATGTGTCGAGTGGTTAAAATTTGGCAATCAACAGTGCTCTTCTCAGATGAAGTTTTATCAAGAAGGCAAACAATGTAGCAATGAAAATGGGAGGATTCGCTGAGAAAATAGTCAGAACTCGTCGAACGAAACATAAATGGCAATATTAAATGATCGTTTTCACATCAAATTGTAGGTAGGTTTAATCCTGATTGCTAATGGATCAGTCATGGATCACCGGCATTAACAAAAACATAATTTCCGATGGAACTCAGGTTACAAGGAGCCCCTTACACAAATGTATAACGCTAAATTCGACAGCAAAATATGTTTTCAACTCACCAAATAACTGGTGTCAAAACTTTGGGTCCGCTTTTTCGATTGCTGATGATACATGACCAGAATCGGATGAATCAAGTATGCGCAATAATTCAACTTGGAAAACACCGAGAATCCTGGGAAGCTGAGTATGGCGTTCACAATGGCTGTATAAATAATGTGAGGAAATAACGATAGCATTTCAAAGTTGGCAGTGAAGCATGGTTCTCAGAGAATTTTATTTCTTGTTTCAATTATTTGGTCAAATCAAAGCAATAGAACTAACAACGTTCAGGTGGGCCAAACACTTCAATCAAATACGAAACATTTCCTCTCAAATCACTCATTCAGCCAGAAAAAAATCTGTCTGTATCCCTACCGCACAGAATCAACAATTTTATATTTATTAAAGGGAATATTTTCTTAAGGGATACAAAATCTGTCACTATGTTTTAGGCACAAAACGATGGGAACCGCACATGGTTGATACATTTAAACGTCACAACACAAACAGACTACATGATCCTGTTTTTATTTTGTTGTAAATATAATGAACATTTAAAATGCAGTACATGATCGGTTTGATGAGAATCAGTGCCACAAAAATTCGTTAAATACGAAGACCAGAGGATGGGATCTCACCATCAAGAAAAATAACAAGTTTGGCATGTGGCAGTACACGGACAGGATGCCTTGTTCAGCTGATAACTCAGTTTATAATTAATAAGTTAACATGATGGAGCGACATAAGTATATCTACACGTTAGAAGGAATTAATTTATGTAAACCCAGTTTTAATGAGTAGGGAAAGAACCGTTATTTTGCGATTAAATCATAGTTTATTCCACTTGGTAACACGTTTAGAATTTGTAAATTATGTTGGTATACATGACAGTCTTAAAGTGCTTTTTATGTAACAATGACAAGTTTCAAGAGAGACTTACGTGAAAATTGATTAGCGCATAGATAAATAGCTGTTGCTATAGCGAGGGTCCACAAGGGTCGCGAAAAAGCCGCGTAGAGTGACGCGTGAAGGTCACTGACTGGTGGAAGGTCTCCATGCATACTGGGATAAAGAATGAATAGTAAGAACAACGCCACTGCAGCAGCGAGAATACTAGCCACTGTCGTGATCCAGAAGCGTTTGCTGACAGAATATTTCTGCAGGTGGAAATTAAACCATTACATATCATTGAGCAACTGAAACAAATACATGGTTAAAAATATATAATCAAAAAAAGCACGCAAAGTTAATTAGCACGATATATAGAATAAGATACCTGTAGGATAGCATTTATTCGATCAATTTAAGATAAAGTATTTTAGCACCGGTTGTGAACTGTATGTATGCAGATTTTGATCACTCGTAAGCGTCTTAGGCGTGATATCGGAAAGCAATATGCGATCCTGTGATTGAACAAGGTGCATTCAAGAATCAACAACAGTCTCTTCAATGGAAGGATCACAAATCCTAATATTACAATCTTCACGTATTGACGAGCAGCCATACACGATTCGTAGAATAAACAGTGGGATATTAGTAACGCGATACATTCAAACACATGTTATAAAGACAATTATCTACTTATTATTAAAACAGTAGCTCAAAACTAGAAAATATTTACCAGTCATGAGCACTGGAGACAAACACGAATTTAACAACATCGCCCTGTAACTCATTGACTATATATCATCTCATTGATGCATAACTGAATCCGATTTTATCTCTTTACACACGTCTGTACAATCATCAACCGCGAAAATAAATATTCATTTTAGTAATATGCACAAGCATTTTCTGTTGATTTACAGTAAATTGTTAAATGAGTGTGAGTGGTATGTGTGATGCAGAATAATGGATTATTAATAAAAAAACTGTTTATCGTTTTCATTAAACTGAAGATCTTACTCGTCCATTAACTGGATATGCTCGGAGTAGCCAGCCCAAAAGCATTCCGATTGCATAAGGACCCCATCTCGTATAGGGTTTCACGTACAGGCGACCAAAACTGATACTATAGTAAGATGAAAATGGAATAGATGAAACAACTTCTAGCCTTTCAGATAACACGTTCGTGAAAATTCAATGCATGTGGCTGCATTATATTGCATATTTTCGTAATATGTATTTACTATTAATAATAATAATAATAATAATAATAATAATAATAATAATATTAATAATAATAATAATAATTTTGGCATTGACGCGAAGAGATGGAGAGCAGAATTGGAAAGTAATTATGGAGAAAGTTAATATGTAATTTGTAAGCATTGGTTGCGTATATGTGCGTTTATTAACACTAGGCAAAAGGTCAATGTTCGAAAGTTTTCGATTAAATGATCGTTTTCTTATGATGGAATATTATCCTTTATTGTGAATGTCAAATACACGATTACGAGCACATATGCTGATTGCACTCATCAGGTAGGGACGGTAAGATCAAGATCCACATGCACTTGAAGAAATGGTAAACAAGTAGAGCTTGTAGCCACTGTTGGATAAGGCTGGTACGACTAACCTGTTCAATCACATATGTCCAAACACATGTTTAAATGAGTTAAAACCCTAACCATGAACCAGAATACTCATTTGCATGCATTTCCATCACACACCCCACGGCCGGTTTTGTACTGCTTGCACTCATCAGGTAGGGACAGTAAGATCAGGATCCGCATGCGCTTGAAACAGTGGAGGAATGGTTAACAAGGAGCGCTTGTATGCCACTGTTGGATAAGGCTGGTACAACCAACCTGTCCACTCACAAATGTCCAAACACATGTTTAATGGTGTTAAACCTCTAACCTTGAACCAAAATACTCATTTGCATGCATTTCCAACACACAAACCCCACGACTGTGTTAAGCGTCGTCTATAAGCTGTAGGAGATTCTGTTCTGTACTGTTAATAGTAGATCACGCCGTCAGCATGCAACTCCCACCGATCGTCCGAATGCTGCCTATCGCTGTGATCGCTGCAGAAGAGATTGCTCATCCGAATCGCACATTTTAGTCATTCGAAAAGCCGCGGAGCATGGAACAATCATGCACTTGTGATGTCCATCCATGGTCGAAGTCAACCAAAGGAGACCAGCAACAACAATTGTCCGCTTAATAGGAAGTGGGTCATGCTTAAACGTGCAAGGTAAGCTGAGCAGCTTGCTGCTTTCGTGAGCTGTGCACACATTATTGGGCGCATAAATGGACGTTTATCCGTCGCATAATCAAACTCCAGATCTTGAGGCTCTCTGCCTCATCCATGTTGTTTGTCATTCATACCTGTTAGTGTTTTTCCAAACGCCTCTGCATAAGGTCATTTGATGCTTGTTTTGTCCAACTGTCTAAATAATTTCACACTATGATTTGTAATTCAAGGCAATTTAAGGTTTTTAATAATCTAAAAATCAGCAAGCCTAACAATAACCATTTGATGATAAAAATTGAGATGTAAGTGTATAAAACAAGATAAGGAATTAGATTAAACAGTATATTATTAATCGGGAAATGAATAATTCAATAAAAACTCGTCTAATTTCGTTTTAAAGTCATGTAAGCTAGTGGAATGAACAACGGTATAAGGTAAACGTTTCCAAGTAAAACAGACACGGAGAGCATAAAAATACCTTCTACATTTCAAGTGAGAATGGGGTTCCACCAGCATATATTCATGGGTCTGATAATTTCCCGTATCACTTGCCGTGAATAAGGGATGTTTTGGAGCATGAACTATTTAGCAAAGTAAGATAAGGTCTCCTCTGATTCGTTGATAAGGAAAGTCGAACTAGTTATGTGAGCTATCCTTTTTTATTAGGCATGTTTCGGATGCTGGGAACTAGTTTTGTTGAGCGGCGATTGATTCGCTGCAAATGTTCTGCATCCTTATTGAACCACGTAGACCATGACTGCACAGCGGATTCCGTGACTGGTCTCAAGTATGTATGCATGATCCTTGGGAATATCTTTAGAAAAATGTCCCAAATAACCGTTTGAGAAGATTTAGGACACGTGTTGCATTTGTAAAGGCGATGTCATTTTGAAGTGAGGTTTTTTAAACTGGTGCATATACAGAGACCGAAATCTTTTTCTTCACTGCAATTTTCAAGGAGATATCAACCTATATGATATGTGAACTCTACTCGATTCCCCACTTTCATGTGCCTGCTTTTTTAGTTGAAATTTTTAGAAGAACATTTGAAGAGTCTCAATCTTGTCGACTTTCGCTGTCGTCGACTAAGAGGTGACCTCATACTGATGTACAACATTACATCACTTTTCACAGGCTCGCCACCCCGTGCCAGTCGGAAACATGAATTTACAGTGCTTATTCCGACTTCAAGACTGAACTGGTGATATATTCGTATGTCTCTAAGTGGTAAGTTTCACATGGAACACCCTTCCCCCCTGTTACACACTCGACAACCTGGATATTTTTTAAGCGACTTTGACAACTACTTACTTGGAGACAAGCCAAAGTTTTGATACGATTTACACACATGGTTTCCCGCCTTCCTCTTTTGTATTGTTATAACTCTACTACATCATATGGCGGTGACAGGTATGTGTGTGAATAAAGTTATATTTGAATGCCACTGTTACATAGGGTTCGTACAAAGAACCACGATATTCAAACACAGAATCACAAAGTGATTATTGGTCAAGCACTCATGGCGCTTATGATGTCCAAAGTAATGTATTGTGGTGTGTAAGTGCGAGGCATGTGAGTGGTTTGCATAACAAATTCGCACATTACTTCAACATGAAAGAAATTAATCCGTCAGTCCCAGGAGACTTTCAAGTTTTTATATTAAATAATGCTTGAATTACGCGTTTCGACGTGGCATTTATTTCACTCATGGCAACCGTGGTTGAAATGGTTTGATTTGGGATGTATATATTATGTTCTCTCGGGTTAAACACAGATGAATAAAAAGTGGCTAATGCCTCAGCAGTTTCTGATACCGTTGTTGTTGGTCCAGCTGGCGTGTTCACGGACGCAACTCCTGGTTTCACCTAGCGTGATTGCTAAACATACGATAAAGTATTTTGTGTTGCGCTCCATCATGCGTGATATCTGTTCTTGGTAGTACAACTTGTATCGGATGAAAAATGGTTTACGTTGTTCCATAGTAAACGGTTGTTTCCCAGGACTTTGATGTTGGGTTTTGCTGATGCTTTTTGCTGTACCTTTAACCACTCACGAGTTCGGCTTCTAAGTTTTAATTCAAGGTTTTTGCTTGAGTTCCTGAGGACAAATGCGGAGCTCACTTAGATTAAATTCTTGAGATTAGATATTAGCCATACCCAAAACTCATTTACATTGCTGGTTTCTGGCAGTTAAACGCGTTTATACGAGCATCAATCAACGCCATAATGTTGGTCCTGTTAGCTGTTTTACTGGCATCATTTTCAAAGTAATTCAAAGTAATTCAAATTCAAATTTTAATGGTCCAAAAAGCAAATACTTTACAGTAACCACAGATTAAAAATATAGGGAATTCATAAAATCAACACAAATTTTTCATACATATGGAAAGTCAGCACGTGTATTCAGGTGCAAGGTGGGTTTCGTCAACATATACTTGTCAAGTTCAGCCTTGAACATGTTCAGGCTTGTTGCGCAAATGATATGTGGGGCAGGGAGTTCCATAGAAAACAGACTCTGACAGCAAAGAAAAACCTTCGACAATTTGATCTGGAGTGTGGAATAATTAACTTGTATCCATGCGATCTGCTACCACGTGCGTCTTGCCGATGAAACAGGTGTTCGAGTGGGTGATGCACTGTATGCAGAATATTGAAAAGCAGGATCAAGTCACCCCTGAGACGACGGTACGAAAAGTCAAAGAGGTTAGTGTTGCAATCCGCTCCTCGTATGGTCTGTTGTATAGCCCGGTCACCAGTTTTGTAGCGCGGTGGTATACCCGTTGCAGAAGGTCATGAGTTTTGTAACATGGTGGGACCATGTGCACAGCAACTCCATTGCTTGGGCTTGATTAGGTGCTAAGTATTACGTGGGAGTATTGCTGTGAGAACGACCCAAAGATCCTCGGAGCAATGCTAAGATTTGGCAGGACTTTTTGTACACAACAGAACAGTGCCGTGAAGACTTCAGGTTACTGCTAATCCACACGCCCAGGTCTTTCTCTTCAGCAACCCATGTAGTTGCTGAGATCTCAGAGAGTATGTGAACTCGAATGATTTACCGACGTTCAACATTTTACATTTTTGGATGTTGAATGGTAAGCAGTTCCGCAAGGACCAATTATGAAGTGCTTCGAGATCTTTTTGGAGAATTTGGCAATCTTCTATGGTGCGTATGCTAGTCCAGACTTTGATGTCATCCGCAAATAAAATGATTTTGCTGCGTACGATTTCGGGAATATCGTTCGCGTACACGAGGAAGAGTATTGGCCCCAAGACTGAGCATTGAGGTACGCCACTTTTAACTTCTACTGGGCTGGATAGTGCCCCATCAACTCTAACCCTTATAACTCTACCAGTCAAGTAATCCTTTATCCATGCCAATAGTCTGCCGCACACCCCGAGCTGCTCCAATTTTTGTAGCAGTATGCTCTGGTTAACACGGTCAAAAGCTTTAGACATGTCCAAGTAACAAGCATGGATAGGGCATCCATCGCCCACGGCTCGATTCCTATTATTAAGAGTTATGAGAAGATTGGTGAGACAGGAGTGTCTTGTCCTGAATCCGTGCTGTGCGATGGAAAGAAGCTTATTTTGTTCCAAGTGTTTGATAAGTTCGTCAGCCACAAGTCGTTCGAGAACTTTAGACACCACTGGCAACAACGTGACTGGTCTGTAGTTAGACACATCAGATCGGTTCCCTCCTTTGTATATCGGAGTGATTAGTCAACTTTTCCAGTCAATAGCAACCGTGCTACAACTCAAGGACAGGTTGAAATGTCAGAGAGTGGTGAGAATAGAGCATGGGCGCATTGCTTTAGGATGAATGGTGTTATTTCATCAGCACCCGGGGATTTTTTTGCATTTAACCCGCGTAGCTTTACCAGGACACTCTCGGGTTTCACAACGATTTCGTGTATTGTATTCTGCGACCTGAATGCAGGTATATCGTTTTGTTCTTACAGCCTTAAACAGATAGTCAAACTGGATGACGACGTGATCACTTAGTCCCAGTGGAATTTTGTAAGAAACGTTATCAATGCCGTGTTCAACGCATGTCAGAACTAGATCTAAGAGTGAAGGCACATGGGTTCTGCGGTATCGGGTATTTCATGCAATGAGGTTATAAAGAGGAATATCGTGCATCAACTCACTGAATGGCACATGGGTTCTGCGGCATCGGGTATTACATGCAATGTCGTTATAAAGAGGAATATCGTTCATCAACTCACTGGAAGTACGTTCATGGGAGTGTTCTGGGTGAATGGTACTGCTCTGCAGATGCGGTAAATTGAAGTCACCCATAATTAAAAACCAACAAGTGAATATGGAAATAACCAAGGGAATTCTGTCGAGTAGGGCCAGATTTTATGATTCCTGTGCAGACTGTCGGCGATATGCTAATCCCATACCCAGTCTTCACCGTTAGCTAATCGGACTGAGCACTATAGTGTATCCCGTAACACGATGTCGGTAAGAGTAATCTCACGGCACAAAAGGTTTTGGTTATAGTACAATGCTACTCCTTCTCCTCTCGTTTCACGGTCATGGTGAATAAGCGACATGAATGGGAATTCTAGTTCACTATTTGTTTGGTGAATCTATAGCCACCATTCCGTTACGGTAAACTTTTCAGATAAACTGCACGCAGTTCACCGATTTTATTTCCCAGACATTGGTGTAGAGGAATTTTATATTAGATTTTATCAACAAGGTTGGTGTGTGGGAAAGGTGGCTAGATTAGTGAAGAATATCTGTTAGGCCGACTCCTCTAGAGTCGGCATTTGAAGTTGTTTTGCTTGCAAGGATGCCTGATCGTTTTGAGGTTGTATTGTTGTAATACAGTGGTCCATAGTATCGGATACATTTGTTTCTGACACGTCAACTACTGAGGGACTTGGTGATGTTTCTATTTGACTTCGTGTTGCAGCTATTTGTCCAATATGAAATTTCGATTAGCTTAGTCTAATTTCTCGTGGCATTAGTCTGCGGCCATTATCAAACGAGTTTCAAAAGTGTTCAACATTACTTTAAGCAACAACGTTATTTTAAAGGGCTTATGACCGATGCCCTTATAATTCGTAGATTTGGGGATGCAGAACGTGTCCGTCACAGCTACATTATGCAAGTCAAGTATATCACTGATGAATCTCCATTGTAGCTGATCGTGTTTGCGCTGCACTGCTTTATCAGTTTCTTCATCAGCTACTGGGAATCGCAAAAGGATTAAGCCTTTATTTCAATAATTCGAGGTACCCATCCGCTAGCACTGGTGAAGCGTGGCTGCCAAACGCTATAGCACTCATTTATTGGCGTGGCTGCTTATTGAATTCGAATTGCTTCGTATTTATAAAAAAGTAAAATACCATTGTATCTATATGATACGTTAAAATTGACGAGTTTATAACAAATTCTGTAGTGAACAATCCCTTGCTAACCGCTCATACCTAAGCCAACAAGCACTTAATAATCCACAAGAGAAACACCAGTAGGCAACGAAAAAACTGAAATGAGTTCTTTATGAAAGAATCCACGTTACCAAACAGCGCGGTAGATGGTTGGATAGTCAGCTTTCAGAACATCTTTTTATATCTCATGTATGGCGTATGGTGTACAGGAAAACAGCGTCAACTCAAAATTTCAACGCTGTGTAGTTATTTTCATTCAGATATAATTATCTTAATACACAATGTAACGGGTAGAATTGATATGATAATCATGCGCGGATCTATAGAATTTTTCAAGGTAAACATGACATTGCCAAACGATACAAGAAATCACGCAACTCACAGTGGAATTGGCGCAGGTCCGTATTCGTTTTGGTACGTGATGATAAACGAGGCAACCGAAGAACTGATGACCAAACTGACCGCAAACAGCACTCCAGCAACCCAGTGCCTGTGAAGAAAACGAAACCACGCAAACTTTATCTAGCCCCAGAACATCAAGTTCAGCCAGCGTCGCAATGAAAATTCAATCATAAAATGCAACAGTCAATCTATTTCATCCGAAGATTTTCAAACCTGAACATTACACAAATTGTAAAGGCTCATTTGACAGGTAAGCTGAGAGCATAACGAGATTTTAATTTTGGGCTTCTTTGATTTTTATGGAACGGTTGGATCGCGCACCTTGAATATTCCCTTTTACAGAACATCATAGATTCTTGAATTTCACCATGTAACAATGAATAAAGTCGTCCGCATAACTAATAAGCAAATAAAATCGATTGCTTTCAAGCAACTCATTCTAATCTCGCACATATTGTGATACCCAGGCGATGGCTGTGTAGATACGTAATCAGTAGATAAGAAAATAACAATTAAATGTTCTGCACAAGCCGAATTCCATGGAGGAAATCACACTATTTCCGCAAACTAGAGATGTTGAACCGGAAAGGTGTGCCAACTTTCGTTATGATAAAATTCAAGAACGTTGATTCACATTCTCTTTTTGTCAACGGCAGAGAGAACTTGCAGAGGCAGGAGAAATTTTTGAGGTGATTAATAAATACCTAAAACAATGTGATTCTGTAAACGCTCACATAGAAATTATTGCATATATTCCATTTTTAACGATAGGATCGGAAAACTGCTTTTAAACCATGACTGTGCACCAGTATCTGGTGTCTGGTTTAGCTGCGAATAAACATTAATGTGCATGAGGCTTTTTATCATAACCTCACAGCCGTCCTGAAAAACGTGCCACAGAAAAACTGTGTAGTGGTATTGGGTGATTTTAATGCCAGAGTTGGTGCAGACTACGAGTCTTGGCAAAACTGTCTCGGAAGGTTCGGTGTAGGTAAAACCAATGAAAATGGGCAACGCCTTTTAGAATTGTGCACACAGTTCAATCTTTGTGTTAGTAACACTTTTTTTCAAACAAAACCACAGCATAAAGTCTCTTGGAAGCATCCTCGCTCTAAGCATTGGCATCAGCTTGATCTTATTCTTGTTAAGCGTACTAATATAGGAAGCGTGCTCCTCACCAGATCATATCAAAGCGCAGACAGCGACACTGATCATTCACTGGTCTGTGCAAAACTGAAGCTCCCCCACACGAGATTTCACCGCACCAAATTGTCTGCTAAGCCTAGGATTGACGTCACTCGCATGTGCGAACCTAATCTAACTGCGAGATTCGCAAAAGCCTTCACGGACGAGTTCAACAAGACAAGCCCACTTGAATCTGCTTCAGAAAACTGGGAATTGATAAAAAGCTGCATATGCCGGGTCGCACTTTCCACTTTCGGTCCGAAGAAAGCTCGAACGAGCGACTGGTTCGAAGCAAACGCTTCTGAGATGACTGCTGTGCTGGATGACAAACGCTCAGCATTCTTGAGGTTCAAAGGTATGCCAACAGATGAAAACTTACGTCTTCTAAGAGCAGCTAGAAATAAGGTCCAACAGACTGCAAGGCGTTGTGCAAACGACTATTGGACTGAAGTTAGCCTCAATATCCAAAAAGCTGCGGATACCGGCAATTTTCACGGTATGTATGATGGGATCAAGAGAGCCATTGGCCCAAACAAACTTAAAACGGCTCCCATTAAGTCTTTATCTGGTAAGCCGATTGTCGACAAAACTCAACAAATGGAAAGATGGGTAGAGCACTTCTCCTCCTTCTACTCTCGGGACAGTACGATTCTACCGCATGCACTTGGAAATGTCGAACGGTTGCCGACCATTGAATATCAAGATACCCCTCCTACCCTTTATGAGCTCAATAAGACAATCGACCGCTTAGCGAATGGGAAGGCCCCTGGTGACGACGGAATTCCACCTGAGCTCATCAAATGCGGTAGAGCAGCATTATTACAGCCTCTTCACCATTTGCTTCTTCAGTGCTGGCAGGAGGGGGGTGTCCCACAAGAGATGCGAGACACAAAGTTCATCACGCTATTTAAGAATAAGGGTGACAGAGGCGACTGCAACAATTACAGAGGAACCTCCCTTCTGAATGTTGTAGGCAAATTGTTTGCTAAAGTCTTACAGATCCGGCTGCAAAATTTTGCTGATAGAATTTACTCCGAATCTCAATGTGGCTTCCGCAAGTGAAGATCAAACGTTGACACGATCTTCTCCCTGAGACTACTTTAAGAAAAGTGTCAGGAACAGCGTATGCCATTATATGCTGTTTTTATTGATTGAACTAAGGCATTCGACTACGTCAGCAGGGAGGGTCTTTTGAAAATGCTTGATCTGATAGGCTGCCCCCCAAGGCTGCTGAGACTCGTTATTTCGTTCCACTCAGGCATGAAAGGCTCAGTCCATTTTAACGGTTGCAGTTCAGAAGCATTTGAAATCCGCCGAGGCGTTAAACAAGGGTGTGTTCATGCTCCCACGCTGTTCGGCATTTTCTTTGCTTTGCTTCTGAAGCACGCTTTTAAGATGAGAACAGAAGGCACTTACATACGCACGCGAAGTGATGGCAAGCTTTTCAACCTGAACCGGTTGAGAGCACAAACCAAAGTACGGGATGTGATAATCCGTGACCTGTTGTTTGCCGACGATGCAGCCTTTATTGCTCACTCCCAAGAGAACCTACAGTCGCTCATGGACTGTTTTTCGTCGGCAGTAAAGGACTTTGCCTAACAATCAGCAGAGCAAGCCAGTCCTTGGTAAGGGACTGTATCGCCAACAATCATCACTTTTGGAAAAATTTCAGCTCGGGAACCAGTAACACATTCACATATCTTGGTTCAACATTGCGGATAACCTCTTCGTAGGCCACGGAGATTGATAAGCAGTTGGCAGAGCAGCTGTCATTTTGTACCGATTGAACTCTCGTGTTTGGGGTAACCGCAAGCTGACTGTAAAGACAAAGATGATGGTATACAGCGCGTGCGTACTAAATGCTCTACGATACGACAGTGAAACCTGGGCCACCCACGCAAGACACGAACGGAAGCTGAATGCTTTCCACCTACGAAACATCCGTCGTATCTTGAACAGATCGTGAATGGACAGAGTGACTAACGCTGAAGTGCTTTCAAAAGCTGGTCTACAGAGCATGTTCACCCTATTACGTCAGCGCCACCTGCGGTGGCTTGGTCATGTCTATAGAATGGAAAATGGTCGTATTCCGAAAGATCTACTCTACGGTGAGTTGAAATTAGTAAGTCGACCATTGGGCAGACCGCACTTGCGGTACATAGATGTTTGCAAAAGAGATATGAAATCTCTTGACATTGACCCCGCAAGCTGGGAAGACCTTGCTCTTGACCGCTCACTTTGGATGCATTGTGTAAAGCGTCAACTGCAATCCGGGTAGGAGCAAATACAGCTCCTGGCTGCTGAACGCAGATCACGCCGCCGGCGTGCAACTGATGCAATACAACAGAGTTCTGACTATCGTTGCAAGCGCTGCGGGAGAGATTGTTCCTCCCGAATTCGGACTGTTTAGTCATTCAAGAAGTTGCAAAACATGAAATTCATGCGATGTGATGTACATCCATGGTCGACATCCACCGGCGGAGGCCAACAACAACAACAACATATATAATATAAATAGTAACCATTACAAAACGGTTAATAATTAGGGCATTCTCACTACGAACGCACGACTTTGAAATTCCTCAAGAAACTTCTCATTTGAAAGAAACCCAAAAATTCATGTAACCTATACAAGCATATTCCACTGGTTTCGGTGTGAACGAAAACCTATCCACGGAACGCCAAACAGTTTTTCCTACAAACGGAGAATGTGAATAGGACAAAATCTTCATTTGTATTTCAAAAATGCCAATTAATATTTCTTTGGCGTATGACAAATGAAGAGTGCCTCATCACAATGATATTCAGTCGGCCGTAAATCGGACGAAATGGTAAATACACATGCATGGAACTTAAATATCATGGTTACATCGTTTTCTGTTCAGAAATGCGTTTCAATGATTTCATTGTTCTTCGAAATTACCCACATGATAGTTGCTCTGGTTCCGTATTGATGACGGTGCCACAACATTTTTGCACACTGTAGCATCGTACTATTGATAAGCTGTTCTCTCTGAAAACATTCTAAAATGGTTTTCAAGTGATGGTAAAGATAGAGTGGTCGTTTATTTTTTGAAGGTTCCAAGTCAAGCTACCCTCACCTCAGTTCCTCAACTGGTGCTGCCAAGTGCCTATTATAGTTGGCTCTTATACTGCTAACAAAACATCACAATCAGGCCAATTCCAAACATATGGTGAGTTTATTTTTGTGAATATTCATCCGTGCGAAGCACATCGAACTATTCACGGAGTTGATCACGACGGTCCATAATGGAAGCACTGGACTCGAGTTTCGCTTTTTTTGAGCTCATCAGAAGTACATATCCTCCGCTTCGGGTGAGATTCGATCCCCCGGCCATCACCATTGTAGTCCCACGCCTTAACGAACCGGGCTACCGTCCACCGATAGCAAATTAAGTGTTTATGAACTGTTCTCCAGACCGCCACCTTTGGTGAGTGTATGACTAGTACTGGAACAGAAATGACGACACGGTCACTCCTTATACAAATTTCGAAACTATTTTTGTTGCATCTTAGGCTTTCAGATGGTTCGACGCAACAATTCATATGTGTCTTATCACAGAGACTTTAGCCCCAAGAACATAGGCAATATTAATAATTGTTCCAATGAATATATTGGACTACGTCTTTACGGGTGCAGATTCACGATAAAATCTTGTGCAAAAATTTTATAATCCGTAAAATAGAATATTTGCCTATAACTTGGAATGTTTACAAGAAGCTTATTTTTATAAACGCGGGATCTGACGTGCTTAACGATGCATCGAGTATCCAGGAGTCTACGCATAAAAAAACGTAATAAAATTTTAAAGCCGAACGTGATTTAGCTTCGATTGACGTGGCATATGTACATCCTACTTCCTCCAGCTACAACATCACCATTACTTTGAGCCGTTTTCCTTCTACCGTTGTTCACTCCAAAAGCTTGCATGACTTTAAAACGAAATTAGACAATTTTTTTCATTGAATCGTTTGTTTCCCGAACACTGATATATATACTGCTTATTCTAATTCCTAATCTCGTTTTATTTACTTACATTTCAATTTATACTTTCCTATGATTTCGGTTAAGCTTGTTGATTTTTAGACCTTTGGAAACCTTGAATTACCTTTTGTAGGATCCTAATCCAACTGTCTCTACCTGATGAGTGCAAACAGCACGAAACCGTTCGTGGGGTGTGTGTGTGTGTTGATGGTGATGCATGCAAATGAGCTATTTTGTTCATGTTCATGGGTTCAAAGCCTGTCTACATGAGTGTGTGCTCATGGGATTGAACAAGTTAGTTGCACCAACCGTATCCAAAAGTAGTACACAAGCGCAACTTGTTTACCTTTAATAGCACTCAAAGTTCAATTCAATTCAATGCAATTCAATGGTCTAAAAAGCACATAGCTTTACAAAAACCACAGAATAATATGCGAATTACAATTACATAGGTAGTAAAACGGCTTTTGTTTGCCTACTGATTAGTTCAGGAATCACGTAAAAATACATATAACAGAAATGGTTCTCAACCGGCTTGATAGGGTAAATATGTATAGGTTACTTCGATGCATTGGTTCAAAGCTTTATGATGCAGAATATATTGTTTCAATGTTCGGATTTGTCGAACTATGTTCACCTAAATCTGAGATCTTAATTATTGTCTAATACGCCCCCTCATTCTTTTGACGTTACTTATTGCAACCCGCATGGTCCGCAATCAATGTATAAAGTTTCCTGGCATGAATTTTATCGCGATTTTTTTATTTTTCAATTTTTTCCGCTCATTGTAGGATTTCCGGCTGAGTCCGGTGACAAGTTTGGTAGCTCGATGATATATTCGTTGCAAAGTCGCAACATCTTTTTTAAGCAATGGGGACCATGCTTGAACTGCATATTCCATCGTGTGTCTGATGTACGTATTTATAATGCAGGGAATTGTCTGTTTTGAGAAACTACCGAAAATTCTCTTAAGGAGTGACAATTTCTGTGATGTTTGCGATAGACGTAGTTGCAGTGGCTCGACATCCCTAGGGTGTTGCTTATTAACTCACCCAAATTCTTTTGTTCCATGGTCCACGAGAGGCTGTGTGTTCCAACAAAATACTGGAAATCCACATATTTGCCAATGTTTAACATGTGACACTTTTGGAAATTAACAAAATATACGATTTTTAGAGACCAAGCCTGGAGGTTGTCCAGATCCTTCTGGAGAAGTTCGCAGTCTTCCGACTTACTTATCTTCGACCACACTTTTATATCGTCCGCGAACAGTACGATCTTACATTTGATGAGAGCCGGTATGTCATTGGCATAAAGCGCGAAGAGTATTGGTCCTTGAGGCACTCCACTTGTCACGGCTACCGACTTCGATAGAGCACAGAGACTCGAATAAGCCGATCAGTCAGGTAATTTTCTAACCAGACTAATAGTCTGCCAATGATACCACAACGTTCCAGCTTCTGCAAGAGAATACTGTGGTTTACATGGTCAAATACTTTCGACATATCGAGGTAACATACATGGATGTTATCCCAAACATCTACTGCTCGAGTCCAGTCGTCACGGGTAAGGAGAATGTTAGTAAGGCAGGATTATCCCCTTCTAGAACCGTGTTGCGCTCCCGAAAAAAGCTTATTTTCCTCAAGGTATTTGCTCAGTTTGTTTGCCACGATCCTTTCGAGCACCTTGGATACTGCGGACAACAAGGGAACAGGTCTGTAATTTGCGGGATCCAAACGCACCCCGCCTTTGAAAATCATGTATATTATACCAGATTTCCATTCAGTCGGTATGACACTTTGCGACAGCAATTCGCAGAATAACTAAGTCAGAGGTCCGCGTAGAGTTTCTGTAAAATGTTTGAGCATATTCGGTGTTATTTTATCATAACCTGGGGATTTTCTGGGATTCAACGATAGTAGAGTTCCCAGCACCTCTTCTTTGGTAATCGTTATTGTGGCCAATGGTAGAGGATGCGTTATTTCTGGATCCAGTTGTATATCCACGCTTTCCTTTGAACAAAATACTGGAGCATAATAATTCACTAGAATATCCGCGGTGTCAGCTGCATTTGTGGACATTCCAGAGGGCATCCGCAAGGCCACAACTCTTGGTTTCACTGAACACTGCTTGTGCGCAATCTGGTAAAGAAGCTTGGGGTTCCGTTTCATTTTAGACATTATGCCAGCTTCATACTGTATTTTGCATTCAGCAATAAGTTTAATGACCTGATTTCTTAGTTTTCTAAAGTTCTCCCGTGTGGCATCGGTGGTTAACCGGCTATGGTTTCTCCAAGCCATATTTCGCAATTTAATCTATTTCCAAATGTGCGACTGTGGATTTTAAATTCAAATGCATTTCCACACTGTTTTGGTACGAATGCTGAGTTTGAGTTGATTTCCCGGTTTAGCTTGGTCAATATGCTCTTTTACTCCGATGCCTTCAATTTGCCAATCGTTAATCAAACTTAGAGTGTTTGATAATTTAGATAGGTATACCTCTCTGATGATTTTTGTTTTATGGTTTGTTCGCTCTGCTCGACATAGGTAGTCAAAATTCAAGACCAAATGGTCGTTCGAACCTAGCGTACAATCGTATGTAATGATTTTGACGGAGTCTTCTCCAGTTGTCAAGATCAGATCGAGCATTGCAGGCATATCTCTCCCTCTGTATCTTGTATTGCTTTCGACGTGATTGTACAAGGCAATTTCGTCAAACAACTGCTGGAAGATGGCAGCAGTGGAGGTCTGAGACATTTTGTTAGTCTTAAGCAAGTTAGGCAGATTAAAGTCTCCAATGGTCAAGATTCTGGTATGATATCTCGAGGCAATCAAGCGTAGCTTGTCGAGTAGTTTCGTATTATACACTTCCGGGGCTGCTGGTGGACGATAAATTACGCCGATTGTGCAATATTCGCCTTTAGTCGTTGTCAACACACACCATAGCGTGTCCTGAATCACCAAGTCGGAATCCGTCATTTCTTGGCAGTGGAGCCTCTGATCATAATAGAGTGCCACACCTCCTCCACGTGACGCAAGGTCTCGGCGGTGCAGTGACATGCCAGCAATCTCTAACTCACAATCGTGGATTTCCGGGTTCAGCCACGTTTTGGTAATGGAAATTAGCTGAGGTCTTTTAGTCTCACACCGAGACACAAGTTCGGCAAATTTGTTAATCAAGCATTAGGCATTGGCATAGAGGCATCCAATAAAAGTTTTGGTGAGCAAAGATGGATGGTGTCGTGTAATGGCATAATCTGAGACAACCGTCATTGTCACGCCGACTCCGGAAAAGTCGGCACTGTTCTGTTTTTTGACAAGTTGAGTAGCATATCGGTCGTTCCAGGTTGAGAGGCGCAAATCGAATCCTCTTTTTGGCCAAAAAAGATTTCTTTATCTGGCTTCACTCCACTATCGGGAGTCATTTGGGGTGGCTTTGCGTTCGATTGCTGATTTTGTGTCTCAGGTGAAGATTCGTTTCTTGCTTCAGGGAATAGGGCTTTATCAATCCGGACATTATTTAATGCATAGTGGGCTGCATTTATATCAGTATTTATGTAATCGCTAAGGATTACACCTTTGGGGATTTTGTGTTTCCAGCATTTCCAGTTGGAACGTACAGTATCAACCATGGTACTCATTAGGAAGTTTATTTTCAGTGAACGTGGCCCATTACCTTTGTAGTTTGCTGAGGAAGGCTATCTGGAAGTATCCACGACAACGGCCTTTTCGACGAAAATGGTATCAGCCAGAAAACTCCATTGCCTGTAGTTATGCTCAGCACACTCGTTAGCCTCAGGATTGCCTGCCAGTTCTGGAACTCCGAGGATGATGAGATTGCGATTAGATGTCTTTCTTTTGTCGTATGTATTGTTCCTCCTTTCGGACCATGGAATATCAGTATGAATACGAATGTTTAGTGAATTGTTAGATCCAAGTCTGGGTTTATCCTATGAGGTGAATCACGCCGTCTAGTTAAACGAGTCAATGCTAACGGCACTACAGTTCCAAGTTTCATAAGTTCACACAGTTCCTTCCATTTTTCTTCATCTTTTCTTTGACGGTCTTTGAAGAGAGTGTATTCAGGCTCAGGAACGTCAGTACAAATGACACTCAAAGAGTGTGCCTTACGATTGGTGGAGATGTTATTTCGTTTCTCCAAAGCATTATCTGTTTTGGGAACAGTTGGTTGTTTAACGGCTCGCTTTTTATTCACGGATTGTGTTGAATTTGTTTCAGACCTTTCCAAGGCACGCGGATCATGGGAACGGCTCAGTTGTTCTGAATTGCTATGTTCATTATCACATTTTTGCCTTCCTGCCTCCTTAGAAACGGAGATGAAATACGATCTCCACGCTCAAATCTAGGGTTCAGTTTGGTAATTAATAAGTCATTTAACAAACCTTCAATTTTCTGTATGCGGTCCTCTAAATTCCACATCCCCACATTAGTTTCAGCCTGTGGACTAGCAGTCGTCTTGGTACAGTTTCTAGGTTCAATTCTGTATACATGACAGATATAACATACTCCTGGCATTTTATCTTTATTGACAATTGCAATAGCATCAGTAGTCAGGGTAACGTCACAATTCATATGAACTTTATCTTGACAAATAAAACAACTAGCGTGTCGGGCATTGTGACTTACCGCCTTTCGACAAATTTTGCACACGTGACCGCCTTCACTGGGCTTCGCTCGTAAGGTCATGACGTCGGGGTGAAAAGATTTATCGATTGATCTGTGTGGTAAATGAGTGTGCGCGCGTCGGCTCGTATGAATCGGGTGAGTGAATAATCTCGCCACCTGAAAGGTGGGTAACAAAATTCGTCGTAGCTCCTTCAGATTGGATCCGATTTTTCGGTCCAATGTGTCAAGCGAATTGGGAAAGCGAGCTCTTTCGAATGGTGACAAAGTCAATCCAATATTCAGTGTTGCTCACAAACGTGCCTGTGTAGGTCAAGTTTGGTTCAAAATGTGGAAAACTGATTTTTCTAAAATTGCTTGTTCTGCCACCGGAAATGGTATGAACACAATGCTTGTGTTAAGAGGAATCCAAAAAGGGAAAATTTTCAAAATAGGACGAGATGGGAGTGAAGTAGATCCAAAAAAGCAGGAGCGCAAAATTATGCGACCGCACAGCACAGTTATGAGGCGGAATTTTTGTTACAATGGACAATACAATCTTTCGAATTTTTAGATCGGTCTGCCTCCATAGGCTCAACTTGCTGTTCATATGCATATTTCATCGTACTGTCTGGAGGTATGAAATCATGAACTTGCATTGGAAAAGTTCAGTGTGAGTGTTATTTTCCAAAAAAACTTTATACTAGTAAGCAGTATGGGATAAATTTTAAGATATTAAATTTTGAATTGAGAGATCAACGTTTTTGAATCCTGTTTTGCTCAATGTTACTGACGCATCGTCAGCCAGCTGGATATCGCGAATGCCAAACATATTAGACCATTTTTCAATGCTGTAGAGGTGGCGGCTTATTTGTTGTGATGACACTGACCAAAATTATCAAACCAAATTCCTTCGAATATTTTTTACGATTTTGAAATAAAGGTGGACAATCTGTCACACCACAAGTCAAAAACTCCGACAACGACATGCTAGGAACAACACAGATAAAACTGACTTAATGTTTGAGCGATTGTCTAATTTTCTGCACGATAAACAGAAAAAACGTCTTTGTCAAACCAAGGGTGTCGGTACGAACAGTGTTCTGGTTTAAATGGCACTTTTTTGACCAATCCAGAGTTCTCTAAGATAGACCGACGATATCCCTAAATTGTTTATTTTGAGTGCTGACCCACTGCTTACGTGTACAATAAGTGATATGCAAAGTAATGTGTTGCTCACATCCCCCGAAATTAAACGGTGTTATACAGGTTGATCTTTATCCTTTAACGAACGCCATATTTTTAAGATATCCGCTCCGATCGGGAGTCCATAATCATGTAAAGAAAGTTTGCAATGAATCGGTTAGGACAGGCTTGTTTGTAACGGAAGCGAAATGAAATAATCATCATATCTGCAACCTTAGATGTCTGCAGAATATAATCATACCAAGGTACTTGGTGGTCTAACCTCCACATAATTCTCGCACTTCTCGGAAGGCTGCCGAAAACGCATCCAAAGGTTTCTTTAAAAAAGGATCCCCGCCTCAATGACAGCCTGAAAAACGAATGAACGAAAGACTCTCGTTTGAAGTCCGAATTGCGAAATGTGTTATCTAAAGTGTATTTCTGCAAAATTTGTGGAAAGCACGCCGAGTTCGTGGCCACACAGACGGAGCACATAAAAGAAAGACAAAAACGTAAGTTCGGCACTTCAGAAGATAAATTTACCTCTGCTAGTTGTTTTGATGATAGTGCTCGACAATATTCTAAGGTAATTAATTTATCAGATAGGCCGCTATCGCAGACCAAACAAATATTGTTGTAAAAGGGCCTAAACTTCTCGTAAAGTACAAAATTCTTAAAAGCTGAGGATGTCATTCCATGAGTAGAATCCGCCCTCAACTAGCTACCTGAAAATCAGGCAGATGCACTTCGCAACGGTATATCGAGTATTATCAAAAAAACAAAACCCAAAAAGGATTACACGAGGTGAAAAAGAAGCACTCCTTAAATTGCGAAAAGAAGAGGCAATAGTGATCACTAAAGCAAACAATGTCACGGCAACCGTGATTGTTTTCAAAGTGAATATGGAGATAAGGCAGAGTCACACCTTACTGAAGGTCCGTATCAGATTATTGACAACCGTAGAGCTACAAACATTATGAATAACCTTAAGAGGGTTTTTTTCAAGTTACCTGCAAGAAATAAAGAAAAACATGGGTCAAAGATTATGGTTCATGCTGCACCCAAAATCTGCTCAGACCCCCAAGTTCTATGGACTTCCGAAAATACATAAGGTAGGCGTCCCCTTGAGTCGAACTGTAGATGGCATTGGATCCCCAACACACGAATTGGCTAAGCACCTTGCCCAGCTTTTGAAACCACTGGTTGGTAACACGAATTCTTTTATTAAGAACTCGGTTAAGTACCGTAACAATTGGGGAGGATGATACGTTGGTTAGCTTCGACGTTAGCTCCTTGTTCTTGAATGTTGACACTAAAAGCGCTTTAGAATGAGCGAGAGAAGTCATTCAACTCCGATGTGATCTTGAAGGATCGTAGAAACTTGAGTGTACAACAAATCATCAACGGTGAAGTAATTTGTCTAAATATGAACCGCTTATTATTTAACGGACAGCTATACAAGCAAAACGATGGTTAAGCGATGGGCTCACTCATTTGCCCAGTACATGATGCACTTCGAATAGATAGCTTTGAGAAACGAAGCGTTAAAACCTAAGATATGGCTACGCTATGTCGACAATACATTCGACATCATAAAGCGCAAAAATCTAGAAGCATTTCACAGTTATTTCAAAAATATGGATTTAAAAATCCAGTTCATATAAGAAACCGTGCGCAATAAGACAATATTTAGATATGAACGGCGGTATATCGTATGCCAATCGACAGAGATGTCATTTTGACATTCAAATCTTCGCAGCCCAAAACGATATTTCAGTCCGTAGCAAATCGCTATTCTACAAGGTTGACCGCCTCTGAAGCAACGATGCCGATAAGAGACGAGCTCATCAAGAAGTCAGTCGTCGACTTGCATATCATGGTTTCCCCAAGAGCTTAATTAAGCGCCAATTGAACCGAGTTAAACATCCGCAACAGGATACGTATGTCAAAACCGCATCCGCAGGAATAAATGGAATCTTGAATAACGCACCTATTAGAGTAGCATATAAGAGAAGTAGATGGCTCCGCTCAAAGATAAGACTCCTTTAGGTTGTGCGACCAACTGCAACTACAAAATCAAATGCAAGTTTTGCCCGAGTTTACATTGAACAAACGTCTAGAGAAATTTGCACTAGGGTAAACGAACATAGGAAACGAGTAAGAAAGCAACCCCGCAATCCCCGTGAATATCAAGCACTGATTCGGGATTTTGCCCTAGCTGAACACGTGCTAGACACAGGTCACCGTGTAGATCTTGATATGTGGAAGTTATAAGACGGGGTGTGAAATCTTATAGGGAAAGACTTAACGCTGAGGCAGTTGAACAAGTTGGTGAACAAGGTGGTTGGGGCGGAGATCTCAACAACCTGTCGTTCGGTTCTGCAGCGGATAAGGATTAACGTGCATAACACCTAATGTGCACATGGATTGCGTAAGCAGTGTATCAGCAGACGCTGTCCTCACCTGCATACAAAATAAACAATTTAGGGATTAACACAGCATTTAGGGGGTGTGATCAATTGTCTTCATCTCACCTGTCTATCTTAGAGAATTCCGGATTGGTCACGAAATGCAAATTAAACCTGAACAATGTTCGCACCAATAATCTTGGTTTGACGAAGCCTTAGTTTTCTGAAGCGAAACGCTACCAAAAACCTTGCTCCAACCGATTCATTGCAAACTTGTTTTTCATGATTATGGACTCTGGATCGGTGTCGAATATCTTCAGATAGCTTGCAGACAAAACGTCTGTAAATCAGCATTAATAATCGATCAGGTCACAAGGTCACTGTCTAACCATTGATCGATTTAAGACAAGTGAATGTGGGAAGTAACGTGTGTGATTAATGAACCAAATGTCTCCAGCACTATTTTAAATCAATCTGATCTCACGGATTTCGGTTTTTATAAATATCCCAGTTTCGTTGAAAACGTTTTAGAACATTTTGATCATACATTGTGATAAATTTGCAGTATGGACATAAGAGCTCGTTTGCATTCATCTCCATCACACACACACACCGCAAGCGCAACTTGTTTTCTCAATATGGAATTTCTCCAACCTATCGAAGATCTGAATGGTATGAAATAGGGCAACACCGCCTACATTGTCAGTATCATGTGCACAGAATGGAAAAGGATCATATTCCAAAAGATGTACTCTTTGGTTAGTTTAAATCATGAAGTCAACCATTGCGGTACAAATACGTTTTCAAACGAGATAAGAAAGCTCTTAGCATTGACCCTACGAGTTGGCAAGAACTTGCTCTTGACCGCACAGTTTGGAGGCGCTGTGCAAAGCTGGTGCACGCAAATCACGCTGCTGGCGTGCTGCTGACGCCGATCAACCAAGTAATGCCTATCGCTGTGAACGGTATCGGAGATATTATTCTTCCCAAATATGACTGTTCATTCATGCTAAAAGCCTTGAATCTTGAAAGAATCACGAGCGTATAGTGTACTTCCGTGGTCGACATCGACCGAAGGAGGCCAACAACAAAAACAAGATTTTGTATAAATTAAAATTAAAATTTCCTTTTTTAATTTCAAACTACAAAGGAATGGCACATAAAGTTCTGAGAAGCACGTCGGGAGCAATTGTTTACTAATGAAGATGTTTTAACATTTGATGGTTATAATATATCAGAGAAATAAGCTCCAGTTGACTCAATCTCTCCCGTTCACTACTATCAAAACAAGGTTTCCGACTAAACAACCGGAGATAATTTCCACTAATTTCTCCACCTAACTTCCACACGTGAGTGGCAATAATAATAATTCACATAATAATCGCTCTAAGGTCTTTCGTATGATCCAGTGAATAATTGATCTATCGATTTTTTCTAAATCGCAGACACAAATCTAACCACTGAATGAAGTCTTTGTGTTCGCCTGATATTGTCTATGAGTTTGACTTTCGATCTGATTTGTGATGTTGCTTCATGGACATTTTTCATATATTTAGAGTATGTTTTGATTTTCGTGTTGTGTGACAGCATCATACTTATCTCGTTGTTCCTTAGTCGTCCCGATATTTTTATTTGAGTTAGTGAGAATTTGTCAAGAAACATTTCACATATGACATGGACAAATTCAGAGGCAACAATATAAGAATGAAAGATCATGTGTTCTCCAAGATATTTCGCAGGAAATACTGTGATTTGGAATGCTCTAGTCGATTCCATGAATGATATTTCTATCGTAAGATTAGCGAAAAGAATGTAACATGTCATCAAGCTGAGTGCAAAGAACATTAGAAGAATGTGTAAAACATTTAGTTTTATACGAATCAAAATAAACTCGATTTGTTTTCAGGGATTTTAAATAATACAATAATTTGAAAGCACAAAACGTACGTTCGACATAAATCTAATATTGATTCAGTAGTACGATTTCATCGTGATATCATTATTTCTGCTGAGAAATTGATTGATTTATTAAATGTGTTGTTGCTGTTGGTCTCCTTCGGCCGATATTAGCCATGGATATACATCGCCAACTCATGAATGTATCATGCTCCTCAGCTTCTAGAACAACTAAAGAGTCTGATTTGGGAGTGAGAAACTCTTACACACCGCTCACAGTTATATACCGTAATCGTTCCCTCGGGGTCAGTTTTATCTACTCTCCCAAGCTTGTGTATGAAGTTTTACACAGTGTTTTCAAAATAAGTGATCAAGAGCAAGTTCTTCCGATTTGCCTGGAGCTCTTATATCTCTTTTACAAACGTCTTTGTACTGCAAGTGCGGCCTACCCAATGGTCGACTTCCTGATTTCAACTGATCACAGATTAGATCTTTTAGAATACCGCAATTTTCAATGTTGTAATCATAATGCTGAATGTTCGAAAATTGGCCGTTGTTCGGACAGCTCTGATGCCCTGATCCCCTGCCACATTCGCCTTACTGAAATTCCCACAACATTGCAATCGGACATACTTCATGCCAACCACAGATTGCTTTAACAACATTAATGTATATTATCTCACACCCATTGTGTGACCTCCTCTACGTTCGGTAAGAATGATTTCGTGTAAAACGAAAATCGAATCCATTCCCGTGCCCATTTAAGATTTGCGCTGGTGCAACAATGCAAACTGTCTTTGCGATCTGTGCTGATCATGAGCTTTAGAATGATATGCGAAACACCATCTTTGGCACAACACAAGAACACGAAGCCACGAATATACCGTCGATGACAATCACGAACTCGAACGAAATTGGACTTTGGAAAAAAAATGCATGAAAACTGCATCATGCTCCTAAACTTGATGAGATGAATCGCATAGTCTTTATCGAACGATATGCAATTGGCCAAGTTTGGTCAAAGAAGCTCAACGAGTTGTACGCTGGAATTAAACCGATTAGCATGAACGTAGTCGGTTGCAACACATTTTTGGGGAACAATTTGATCTCTGACATCGAAGCTTCGTCGACCAAGCGTGATAATCAATGTATGAATGCAAAGAACTAACACACAATCCGCCAGCACTAATCGATCTTGCCACTAAACAGCCTATTAAAATCCTAGAGGTGTCAAGTTACGTAGACAATGACTAGATTAATTCTCCTATTTACGCAACACGGCACGGATTTCTTCAAGTTCAATTAACACTGCCTCACATGTTCACAATTTAACGTGTGTAGCTAGTGACTAAAATTTAATGCTAATAAAATTTACATAAATATAAACTTGACATTATATTGTGATGCTCAAAACTCCTTCCCATTTTTAATCTAAATATTTTATTACATTGAACTGCTGAGTGCCATTTACCTCGTTGAGCAGCCTTCGCGATTTTCGCTGCTTCTGTATGCAGGCGTTCCAGATAAGGCTTAATACTACGTCTCAACACATCCACATTTTCTAGGTCCTCACTGTGGCCCTTGTCCAATACGTGTTCAGATAAAGCTAAATCTTAGATCTGAGACTGATAAGATGTATCAATTTGTAGAGGATTCTTTATGCAATTCTTCTGCTCTTCAATCCTAGTATGAAGTTCCCTGGCTGACTGTTCTATGTACACATCAATTCAATTCAATTCAATTTAATGGTCTAAAAAGCACATAGCTTTACAAAAGCCACCGAATAATATGCGAATTACAATAACATAGGTAGTAAAACGGGGTTTGTTTGCCTACTGATTAGTTCAGGAATCACGTAAAAATACATAGAGCACAAATTGTTTTCAACCGGTTTGATAGGGAAAATATGTATAGTTTACTTCGATGCATTGGTTCAAAGCTTTATGATGCAGAATATATTGTTTCAATGTTTGGATTGGTCGACATATGTTCACCTAAATCTGAGATCTTAATTATTGTCTAATACGCCCCCTCATTCATTTGACGTTACTTATTGCAACCCGCATGGTCCTCAATCACTGTATAAAGTTTCCTGGCATGAATTATATCGCGATTTTTTTATTTTCTAATTCTTTCCGCTCATTGTAGGGTTTCCGGCTGAGTCCGGTGACAAGTTTGGTAGCTCGGTGATATATTCGTTGCCAAGTCGCAACATCTTTTTAAAACCATGCTTGAACTGCATATTCCATCGTGGGTGTGATGTACGTATTTATAATGCAGGGAATTGTCTGTTTTGAGAAACTACCGAAAATTCTCTTAAGGAGTGACAATTTCTGTGATGTTTGCGATAGACGTAGTTGCAGTGGCTCGACATCCCTAGGGTGTTGCTTATTAACTCACCCAAATTCTTTTGTTCCATGGTCCACGAGAGGCTGTGTGTTCCAACAAAATACTGGAAATCCACATATTTGCCAATGTTTAACATGTGACACTTTTGGAAATTAACAAAATATACGATTTTTAGAGACCAAGCCTGGAGGTTGTCCAGATCCTTCTGGAGAAGTTCGCAGTCTTCCGACTTACTTATCTTCGACCACACTTTTATATCGTCCGCGAACAGTACGATCTTACATTTGATGAGAGCCGGTATGTCATTGGCATAAAGCGCGAAGAGTATTGGTCCTTGAGGCACTCCACTTGTCACGGCTACCGACTTCGATAGAGCACAGAGACTCGAATAAGCCGATCAGTCAGGTAATTTTCTAACCAGACTAATAGTCTGCCAATGATACCACAACGTTCCAGCTTCTGCAAGAGAATACTGTGGTTTACATGGTCAAATACTTTCGACATATCGAGGTAACATACATGGATGTTATCCCAAACATCTACTGCTCGAGTCCAGTCGTCACGGGTAAGGAGAATGTTAGTAAGGCAGGATTATCCCCTTCTAGAACCGTGTTGCGCTCCCGAAAAAAGCTTATTTTCCTCAAGGTATTTGCTCAGTTTGTTTGCCACGATCCTTTCGAGCACCTTGGATACTGCGGACAACAAGGGAACAGGTCTGTAATTTGCGGGATCCAAACGCACCCCGCCTTTGAAAATCATGTATATTATACCAGATTTCCATTCAGTCGGTATGACACTTTGCGACAGCAATTCGCAGAATAACTAAGTCAGAGGTCCGCGTAGAGTTTCTGTAAAATGTTTGAGCATATTCGGTGTTATTTTATCATAACCTGGGGATTTTCTGGGATTCAACGATAGTAGAGTTCCCAGCACCTCTTCTTTGGTAATCGTTATTGTGGCCAATGGTAGAGGATGCGTTATTTCTGGATCCAGTTGTATATCCACGCTTTCCTTTGAACAAAATACTGGAGCATAATAATTCACTAGAATATCCGCGGTGTCAGCTGCATTTGTGGACATTCCAGAGGGCATCCGCAAGGCCACAACTCTTGGTTTCACTGAACACTGCTTGTGCGCAATCTGGTAAAGAAGCTTGGGGTTCCGTTTCATTTTAGACATTATGCCAGCTTCATACTGTATTTTGCATTCAGCAATAAGTTTAATGACCTGATTTCTTAGTTTTCTAAAGTTCTCCCGTGTGGCATCGGTGGTTAACCGGCTATGGTTTCTCCAAGCCATATTTCGCAATTTAATCTATTTCCAAATGTGCGACTGTGGATTTTAAATTCAAATGCATTTCCACACTGTTTTGGTACGAATGCTGAGTTTGAGTTGATTTCCCGGTTTAGCTTGGTCAATATGCTCTTTTACTCCGATGCCTTCAATTTGCCAATCGTTAATCAAACTTAGAGTGTTTGATAATTTAGATAGGTATACCTCTCTGATGATTTTTGTTTTATGGTTTGTTCGCTCTGCTCGACATAGGTAGTCAAAATTCAAGACCAAATGGTCGTTCGAACCTAGCGTACAATCGTATGTAATGATTTTGACGGAGTCTTCTCCAGTTGTCAAGATCAGATCGAGCATTGCAGGCATATCTCTCCCTCTGTATCTTGTATTGCTTTCGACGTGATTGTACAAGGCAATTTCGTCAAACAACTGCTGGAAGATGGCAGCAGTGGAGGTCTGAGACATTTTGTTAGTCTTAAGCAAGTTAGGCAGATTAAAGTCTCCAATGGTCAAGATTCTGGTATGATATCTCGAGGCAATCAAGCGTAGCTTGTCGAGTAGTTTCGTATTATACACTTCCGGGGCTGCTGGTGGACGATAAATTACGCCGATTGTGCAATATTCGCCTTTAGTCGTTGTCAACAAACACCATAGCGTGTCCTGAATCACCAAGTCGGAATCCGTCATTTCTTGGCAGTGGAGCCTCTGATCATAATAGAGTGCCACACCTCCTCCACGTGACGCACGGTCTCGGCGGTGCAGTGACATGCCAGCAATCTCTAACTCACAATCGTGGATTTCCGGGTTCAGCCACGTTTTGGTAATGGAAATTAGCTGAGGTCTTTTAGTCTCACACCGAGACACAAGTTCGGCAAATTTGTTAATCAAGCATTAGGCATTGGCATAGAGGCATCCAATAAAAGTTTTGGTGAGCAAAGATGGATGGTGTCGTGTAATGGCATAATCTGAGACAACCGTCATTGTCACGCCGACTCCGGAAAAGTCGGCACTGTTCTGTTTTTTGACAAGTTGAGTAGCATATCGGTCGTTCCAGGTTGAGAGGCGCAAATCGAATCCTCTTTTTGGCCAAAAAAGATTTCTTTATCTGGCTTCACTCCACTATCGGGAGTCATTTGGGGTGGCTTTGCGTTCGATTGCTGATTTTGTGTCTCAGGTGAAGATTCGTTTCTTGCTTCAGGGAATAGGGCTTTATCAATCCGGACATTATTTAATGCATAGTGGGCTGCATTTATATCAGTATTTATGTAATCGCTAAGGATTACACCTTTGGGGATTTTGTGTTTCCAGCATTTCCAGTTGGAACGTACAGTATCAACCATGGTACTCATTAGGAAGTTTATTTTCAGTGAACGTGGCCCATTACCTTTGTAGTTTGCTGAGGAAGGCTATCTGGAAGTATCCACGACAACGGCCTTTTCGACGAAAATGGTATCAGCCAGAAAACTCCATTGCCTGTAGTTATGCTCAGCACACTCGTTAGCCTCAGGATTGCCTGCCAGTTCTGGAACTCCGAGGATGATGAGATTGCGATTAGATGTCTTTCTTTTGTCGTATGTATTGTTCCTCCTTTCGGACCATGGAATATCAGTATGAATACGAATGTTTAGTGAATTGTTAGATCCAAGTCTGGGTTTATCCTATGAGGTGAATCACGCCGTCTAGTTAAACGAGTCAATGCTAACGGCACTACAGTTCCAAGTTTCATAAGTTCACACAGTTCCTTCCATTTTTCTTCATCTTTTCTTTGACGGTCTTTGAAGAGAGTGTATTCAGGCTCAGGAACGTCAGTACAAATGACACTCAAAGAGTGTGCCTTACGATTGGTGGAGATGTTATTTCGTTTCTCCAAAGCATTATCTGTTTTGGGAACAGTTGGTTGTTTAACGGCTCGCTTTTTATTCACGGATTGTGTTGAATTTGTTTCAGACCTTTCCAAGGCACGCGGATCATGGGAACGGCTCAGTTGTTCTGAATTGCTATGTTCATTATCACATTTTTGCCTTCCTGCCTCCTTAGAAACGGAGATGAAATACGATCTCCACGCTCAAATCTAGGGTTCAGTTTGGTAATTAATAAGTCATTTAACAAACCTTCAATTTTCTGTATGCGGTCCTCTAAATTCCACATCCCCACATTAGTTTCAGCCTGTGGACTAGCAGTCGTCTTGGTACAGTTTCTAGGTTCAATTCTGCATACATGACAGATATAACATACTCCTGGCATTTCATCTTTATTGACAATTGCAATAGCATCAGCAGTCAGGGTAACGTCACAATTCATATGAACTTTATCTTGACAAATAAAACAACTAGCGTGTCGGGCATTGTGACTTACCGCCTTTCGACAAATTTTGCACACGTGACCGCCTTCACTGGGCTTCGCTCGTAAGGTCATGACGCCGGGGTGAAAAGATTTATCGATTGATCTGTGTGGTAAATGAGTGTGCGCGCGTCGGCTCGTATGAAGCGGGTTTAAGGTTGTTGGAAGTGGGTGAGTGAATAATCTCGCCACAGGAAAGGTTGGTAACGAATTTCGTCGTAGCTCCTTCAGATTGGATCCGATTTTCCGGTCCAATGTGTCGAGCGAATTGGGAAAGCGAGCTCTTTCGAATGGTGACAAAGTCAATCCAATATTCAGTGTTGCTCACAAACGTGCCCGTGTAGGTCAAGTTTGGTTCAAAATGTAGAAAACTGATTTTTCTAAAATTGCTTGTTCTGCCACCGGAAATGGTATGAACACAATGCTTGTGTTAAGAGGAATCCAAAAAGGTAAACTTGAACTTGCATAGGAAAAGTTCAGTGTGAGTGTTATTTTCCAAAAAAACTTTATACTAGTAAGCAGTATGGGATAAATTTTAGGATATTAAATTTTGAATTGAGAGATCAACATTTTTGAATCCTGTTTTGCTCAATGTTACTGACGCATTGTCAGCCAGCTGGATATCGCGAATGCCAAACATATTAGGCCATTTTTCATTGCTGTAGAGGTAGCGGCCTATTTGTTGGTCCCAAACCAAATTCCTTCGAATATTTTTTTACGATTTTGAAATAAAGGTGGACAATCTGTCACACCACAAGTCAAAAACTCCGACAACGACATGCTAGGAACAACACAGATAAAACTGACTTAATATTTGAGCGATTGTCTAATTTTCTGCACGATAAACAGACAAAACGTCTTTGTCAAACCAAGGGTGTCGGTACGAATAGTGTTCTGGTTTAAATGGCACTTTCTTGACCAATCCAGAGTTCTCTAAGATAGACAGACGAGATCCCTAAATTGTTTATTTTGAGTGCTGACCCACTGCTTACGTGTACAATAAGTGGTATGCAAAGTAATGTGTTGCTCACATCCCCCGAAATTAAACGGTATTATACACGTTAATCTTTATCCTTAAACAAACGCCATATTGCTAAGATATCCGCCCCGATCGGGAGTCCATAATCATGAAAAGAAAGTTTGCAATGAATCGGTTAGGACATGATTGTTTGTAACGGAAGCGAAATGAAATAATCATCATATCTGCAACCTTAGACGTCTGCAGAATATAATCATACCAAGGTACTTGGTGGTCTAACCTCCAGATAATTCTCGCACTTCTCGGAAGGCTGCCGAAAACGCATCCAAAGGTTTCTTAAAAAAGGATCCCCGCTTCAAAGACAGCATGAAAAACGAATGAACGAAAGCCTCTCGTTTGAAGTCCGAATCGCGAAATGTGTTATCTAAAGTGTATTTCTGCAAAATTTGTGGAAAGCACGCCGAGTTCGTGGCCACACAGACGGAGCACATAAAAGAAAGACAAAAACGTAAGTTCGGCACTTCAGAAGATAAATTTACCTCTGTTAGTTGTTTCGATGATAGTGCTCGACAATATTCTAATGTAATTAATTTATCAGATAGGCCGCTATCGCAGACCGAACAAAGATTGTTGTAAAAGGGCCTAAACTTCTCGTAAAGTACAAAATTCTTAGAAGCTGAGGATGTCATTCCATGAGTAGAATCCGCCCTCAACTAGCTACCTGAAAATCAGGCAACGGTATATCGCAACGGTATATCGAGTATTATCAAAAAAACAAAACCCAGAAAGGATTACACGAGGTGAAAAAGAAGCACTCCTTAAATTGCGAAAAGAAGAGGCAATAGTGATCACTAAAGCAAACAAAGGCACGGCAACCGTGATTCTTTTTAAAGTGAATATGGAGATAAGGCAGAGTCACACCTTACTGAAGGTCCGTATCAGATTATTGACAACCGTAGAGCTACAAACATTATGAATAACCTTAAGAGGGTTTTTTTCAAGTTACCTGCAAGAAATAAAGAAAAACATGGGTCAAAGATTATGGTTCATGCTGTACCCAAAATCTGCTCAGACCCCCAAGTTCTATGGACTTCCGAAAATACATAAGGTAGGTGTCCCCTTGAGTCGAACTGTAGATGGCATTGGATCCCCAACACACGAATTGGCTAAGCACCTTGCCCAGCTTTTGAAACCACTGGTTGGTAACACGAATTCTTTTATTAAGAACTCGGTTAAGTACCGTAACAATTGGGGAGGATGATACGTTGGTTAGCTTCGACGTTAGCTCCTTGTTCTTGAATGTTGACACTAAAAGCGCTTTAGAATGAGCGAGAGAAGTCATTCAACTCCGATGTGATCTTGAAGGATCGTAGAAACTTGAGTGTACAACAAATCATCAACGGTGAAGTAATTTGTCTAAATATGAACCGCTTATTATTTAACGGACAGCTATACAAGCAAAACGATGGTTAAGCGATGGGCTCACTCATTTGCCCAGTACATGATGCACTTCGAATAGATAGCTTTGAGAAACGAAGCGTTAAAACCTAAGATATGGCTACGCTATGTCGACAATACATTCGACATCATAAAGCGCAAAAATCTAGAAGCATTTCACAGTTATTTCAAAAATATGGATTTAAAAATCCAGTTCATATAAGAAACCGTGCGCAATAAGACAATATTTAGATATGAACGGCGGTATATCGTATGCCAATCGACAGAGATGTCATTTTGACATTCAAATCTTCGCAGCCCAAAACGATATTTCAGTCCGTAGCAAATCGCTATTCTACAAGGTTGACCGCCTCTGAAGCAACGATGCCGATAAGAGACGAGCTCATCAAGAAGTCAGTCGTCGACTTGCATATCATGGTTTCCCCAAGAGCTTAATTAAGCGCCAATTGAACCGAGTTAAACATCCGCAACAGGATACGTATGTCAAAACCGCATCCGCAGGAATAAATGGAATCTTGAATAACGCACCTATTAGAGTAGCATATAAGAGAAGTAGATGGCTCCGCTCAAAGATAAGACTCCTTTAGGTTGTGCGACCAACTGCAACTACAAAATCAAATGCAAGTTTTGCCCGAGTTTACATTGAACAAACGTCTAGAGAAATTTGCACTAGGGTAAACGAACATAGGAAACGAGTAAGAAAGCAACCCCGCAATCCCCGTGAATATCAAGCACTGATTCGGGATTTTGCCCTAGCTGAACACGTGCTAGACACAGGTCACCGTGTAGATCTTGATATGTGGAAGTTATAAGACGGGGTGTGAAATCTTATAGGGAAAGACTTAACGCTGAGGCAGTTGAACAAGTTGGTGAACAAGGTGGTTGGGGCGGAGATCTCAACAACCTGTCGTTCGGTTCTGCAGCGGATAAGGATTAACGTGCATAACACCTAATGTGCACATGGATTGCGTAAGCAGTGTATCAGCAGACGCTGTCCTCACCTGCATACAAAATAAACAATTTAGGGATTAACACAGCATTTAGGGGGTGTGATCAATTGTCTTCATCTCACCTGTCTATCTTAGAGAACTCCGGATTGGTCACGAAATGCAAATTAAACCTGAACAATGTTCGCACCAATAATCTTGGTTTGACGAAGCCTTAGTTTTCTGAAGCGAAACGCTACCAAAAACCTTGCTCCAACCGATTCATTGCAAACTTGTTTTTCATGATTATGGACTCTGGATCGGTGTCGAATATCTTCAGATAGCTTGCAGACAAAACGTCTGTAAATCAGCATTAATAATCGATCAGGTCACAAGGTCACTGTCTAACCATTGATCGATTTAAGACAAGTGAATGTGGGAAGTAACGTGTGTGATTAATGAACCAAATGTCTCCAGCACTATTTTAAATCAATCTGATCTCACGGATTTCGGTTTTTATAAATATCCCAGTTTCGTTGAAAACGTTTTAGAACATTTTGATCATACATTGTGATAAATTTGCAGTATGGACATAAGAGCTCGTTTGCATTCATCTCCATCACACACACACACCGCAAGCGCAACTTGTTTTCTCAATATGGAATTTCTCCAACCTATCGAAGATCTGAATGGTATGAAATAGGGCAACACCGCCTACATTGTCAGTATCATGTGCACAGAATGGAAAAGGATCATATTCCAAAAGATGTACTCTTTGGTTAGTTTAAATCATGAAGTCAACCATTGCGGTACAAATACGTTTTCAAACGAGATAAGAAAGCTCTTAGCATTGACCCTACGAGTTGGCAAGAACTTGCTCTTGACCGCACAGTTTGGAGGCGCTGTGCAAAGCTGGTGCACGCAAATCACGCTGCTGGCGTGCTGCTGACGCCGATCAACCAAGTAATGCCTATCGCTGTGAACGGTATCGGAGATATTATTCTTCCCAAATATGACTGTTCATTCATGCTAAAAGCCTTGAATCTTGAAAGAATCACGAGCGTATAGTGTACTTCCGTGGTCGACATCGACCGAAGGAGGCCAACAACAAAAACAAGATTTTGTATAAATTAAAATTAAAATTTCCTTTTTTAATTTCAAACTACAAAGGAATGGCACATAAAGTTCTGAGAAGCACGTCGGGAGCAATTGTTTACTAATGAAGATGTTTTAACATTTGATGGTTATAATATATCAGAGAAATAAGCTCCAGTTGACTCAATCTCTCCCGTTCACTACTATCAAAACAAGGTTTCCGACTAAACAACCGGAGATAATTTCCACTAATTTCTCCACCTAACTTCCACACGTGAGTGGCAATAATAATAATTCACATAATAATCGCTCTAAGGTCTTTCGTATGATCCAGTGAATAATTGATCTATCGATTTTTTCTAAATCGCAGACACAAATCTAACCACTGAATGAAGTCTTTGTGTTCGCCTGATATTGTCTATGAGTTTGACTTTCGATCTGATTTGTGATGTTGCTTCATGGACATTTTTCATATATTTAGAGTATGTTTTGATTTTCGTGTTGTGTGACAGCATCATACTTATCTCGTTGTTCCTTAGTCGTCCCGATATTTTTATTTGAGTTAGTGAGAATTTGTCAAGAAACATTTCACATATGACATGGACAAATTCAGAGGCAACTATATAAGAATGAAAGATCATGTGTTCTCTGCGATCTTTCGCAGGAAATACTGTGATTTGGAATGCTCTAGTCGATTCCATGAATGATATTTCTATCGTAAGATTTGTGACGGTAATTCAATGTTATGCACCCACAAACAATGCTAGCCTTGAGTCGAAAGAAGAATTTTACGTGCGTCTGCAGTCTGTCCTAGACAAGACACCCAAGCGAGACATCAAGATTTTGATGGGTGACATGAACGCGAAATTGGGTCCAGACAACACAGGGAGAGAATCTGTGATGGGTACGCATGCCCTAGGTGAAATGAATGAAAACGGTGAACTTTTCGCAGATCTTTGCGCGCTCAACGATCTGGTCATCGGAGGCAGCATCTTTCAACACCGAAACATCCACAAGACCACCTGGACATCACCTGATGGTGTTACTGCCAATCAAATCGATCACCTATCGATTTCACGAAAATGGAGACATAGTCTCCTTGATACACGCGTAATGCGAGGTGCGGATGTTGCTTCAGACCACTACCTTCTAATGGCCAAAATTAAAATCAAGTTGAGAGCTTTCAGCGAAACCGGCAGTCGGCCTAGTGTAAAGTACCACACGCAGAAACTAAGGGAAGAGCGTACAAAAGAGATTTTCTCAATCTCACTGAAAAACAGATTCGAATCGCTCAACAACTTAACCCCTGAGCTCCCAATAAATGAACACTGGACCGCTCTGAAAGACTGTTGGCAAGACACTTGTAAGCACGTAATTGACAGACGGGTAAAGAAAGACAAAGAGTGGATCTCGAGTGAGACTTGGACACTGATCAACTCGAGAAGGCAGCTGAAACAACAGATCCTCCGGTGTAAGGACACCAAGCAGAAAAACCAACTGATCAAACAATACGGCTCCCTAAATAAAGACGTGAAACGAAGTGCCAGAAGTGACAAGAGGCGGTTCTATGAAATGCTGGCAACGGAGGCGGAAAATGCAGCAGAAAAGAGAGACCTGAACACCGTCTACAACATTACCAGAACCTTATCAGGAAGGAAAATACCTTACGGCAAAATAATAAAGGACGGTGAAGGTAACCTTATCAGTCAGGAATCGGTGCAAAGAAAGCGATGGATGGAGCACTTCAAGGAACTCCTAAATCGACCAGCACCTACTTCAGTCACTGACATCCCACCTGCAACAAATTTGCTAGACGTAAACACCGACCCCCCCGGTCGAAATGAAATCCTTTCTGCCTTAAAATCACTAAAGAATGGCAAAGCACCAGGCCCAGATGGGATTCCACCAGAAGCTCTGAAGGCTGATTTGGACACCTCGGCTGATATGTTACTTCCTCTGCTGCAGAAAATCTGGTCAGAAAGACGGGTCCCAAATGATTGGAAGAGAGGTCATTTGGTCAAACTTCCTAAGAAAGGGGATCTGAGGCTATGCAAAAACTGGTGAGGTATCATGCTGCTCTCAGTCCCTAGTAAAGTACTTACGCGCATCATTCTTATGCGTTTGCGCGACGCTATCGACCAAGTGTTACGGCCAGAGCAATCAGGCTTCAGAAAACAAAAGTCTGGCATCGACCAAATTGCGACCCTCCGCATAATAATTGAACAAAGCATTGAATGGCAATCGCCTCTTTGCCTCAACTTCATAGATTTTGAGAAAGCCTTCGACAGTGTGGACCGCGAATTCATATGGAAGCTTTTGCCACACTATGGGGTCCCACCGCTGTACATGGACCTCATAAAGCAGCTGTATGAAGGTGCCTCCTGTCAGGTAATTCACAACGGAAGACTGACCGATCCATTTGGAGTTGAGACTGGCGTTCGCCAGGGATGCCTGTTGTCCCCAATGATTTTTCTGTTGGTAATAGACTGGATAATGAAACAGACAGTAAAAGGTGAGAGGAATGGTATCGATTGGAAGGAATCCGAGCATTTGGAGGATCTGGAATACGCTGATGATGTCTGCTTGATATCACGTGACCCCCAACGTCTTCAGAGAAAGACCGATAGACTAGCACACTTTGCTTCATATGCAGGACTACGCGTGAATACCGAAAAAACAGAAGTCCTCCGTGTGCTAACTGATGAGCACCCATCCATCACCATCAATGGTAAAGCAGTCAAAGACGTCACACAATTCGTCTACCTCGGCAGCATTGTTTCAATAAGTGGTGGCACGGACGAAGACTTAGTCGCCAGAATCGGCAAAGCAAGATACGCGTTCATAGCTTTGAAACCCATTTGGGAGTCGAAGGTTCTATCAAAACGCACGAAACTCCGTATATTCAGAAGCAACGTCAAATCCGTGCTACTCTATTGATCGGAAACCTGGCGAGTGACAGCAAAGTCCTCTGGCCGCTTGCAATCATTCCACAATAATTGCCTCCGTCGAATTATTGGGGTAAAATGGCCAGAAAAGATAAGGAATCAAGACATGTGGCAGATTGCTGCTGAGGACCCGATCGCCCAGCAGATCAGTAGAAGAAAGTGGAGATGGGTTGGGCACACTTTGCGGAAACCTAATGATGACATCACGCGTCATTCTCTGGTATGGAACCCAATCGGGAAGAGACGGGTCGGACGCCCAAGGCTATCTTGGAAGCGCTCGTGTGAAGAGGAGATCCGCAAGTGTGGACATAACTGGAACGACATCAAACTGGCTGCTATGGACAGACCAAAGTGGAGACAAGTTGCCGAGGCCCTATGTTCCTCCAGGAACTCAAGGGATTAATTCAAGTAAGTCAAGACTGCAGTTTTAATGTTGCCATTTTGAACCTGGTATTATTAATAGGGAAGATTTGTGTGCGGATGTGCACTCGTGCAGCATTTCTATGCTGTGCCGCTAACATAGTGCTACATTGATTGTTCAACGGTAGTGAGCTAAAGGCTGAAACAAACTGGAGTCTCTCTACCATCTCTATTTCTCCCCTCATATCTCTCTAGGCCTAGGTAACTTGACAGTATCTTAGCCCATGTGCAGTCTCTGACTGTGCTGCAATTTGTCTGGATCAGGCCTGTGCCTCAATACCGTACCATAGGGAAGAGTACACGTGCTGGCTTCCAATAGATAACTCGTCCAAATTCATGTACACGAATAAAGTTCTTTTTATGTTTCTCTTTCAATGATAAAACACATATAGCCAGTCGCGCTCTGTATTGACATATGTGTCAACAATATAAAACCAACATAGCTTGGATTCAATATAAATAATGCTGACTGCTTTTGTTTCAAAATAATCCATATACACGTTTCTTAACAGTGGTGATCTAAGCGAACTCTTCGTTATTACCATGCTTTGTCTGTATAACTGTCAACTAACAAAGAAGTAATTCATGTTCAAGCAAATTGACAAGCAATTTCTTGAGTTTGCAACTGCTTCCAGTGATCTTCAAGTGATTTGTAACGCACTAGTTCTGTTAACATTTGTAAACACAGAGCTCACGTCGTAGCTGATCCTAATATAGCGGGTGGGGTAGAGAGAGAGAGCACGGATGTGAATGCTTCAGGTCATTTCAGTTCAACAAGTCACAGGTGGCGAACATCTCACCAATTATCATATTTTCGTTTCCTTAGTACCACAATAACCACATTGCGTTGCGTTGTACGCACGCTCATCGATTGTGTCTCTCGACTCATCCCTGAGGTCAACTTGTCCAGCGCAAAAACGCGTTCACTCACAAATCCACCCGCAAAACAAGAGAAGCCGATTGGTCAAAGGCTTTCATTCCGCACAAGAAAAATAGGAAAAAAACGCGCCTATCTTAAATAGGTAAAATAATCAACCACAACACTTATCAAGTTGTCACATTAATTCGATTTGTCACTCGATTACGTGTCAGCCGGTACAATGCAAGCCTTTGTCACGCATGACTCGTTTGATTGACACTGACGAGTTGCATATAGTTCGACGTTGTCCATCTTCTTCTTATACATCCAAAAATGTTGTCGTTTGAGCCGTTTTAATGCAATTCCAAAACCCAAAATATTACAAGTTCACAATGGTCCTCGTCGGACTTTTCGTCGCTTGCTGTTCTTGTGTTATATCGAAAGGTGATGTTCTACAGTTTATTGGAAAGCTATTGCTCAGCACTCACGGCGAATACAATTCGCATCTACACAAGAAGCTCAACGTCAATCATCTGGCGAAGTTGTATGAATTTGTAACTAATGGGACCGTATTACCAAGATTAATTTTTGATAAACCAAAAACCCGTTTTGGGGTAAATGTTATACCACAATCCATGACCAAAATTCTCTTTAACACTACTTAGGTACCCGAAATAACCATTTTGCAGCCTTACATGATTCTTTTCTGATTACTATTATTTACCAATTCCTAGGTACCTTTGAGTAAGTGTACTCCATCCATTGCTAAATAAAATCCTTATTCAGAATCACAGTGGCCTTAGCTTCATCAGCTACGTGACATTTGCATGAATTTTCATCACACCTCACGACCGGTTTCTTGCTGTTTGCAATCATCACTTAGAGACAGTAGGATCAAGATCCGCAGGTGCTAGAACCAGCGGAAGAATCGTTAAAATGTTGCGCTTGTATGCCACTGTTGGATAAGATTGGTACGACCATCCTGTTCAATCACATGAGCCCACATTCATATAGAAAGGGTTTAAACACGACCATTAGCAGAGAGCTCAATTGCATACATTTCTATCCCACACAGTTGCAAGCAAGCGCAACCTGTTTACATTCGGGTCCCTCTGCAGATTTATGCATTGCTTTTCGCTTCGGTGGCTCAAAATTAGCTCCTAACGCTGTTTAAGTTCTTATTACACCCACTTTAAAGTTTTCCACTCAATCAGCTTGAGAACTGTAAATCGAGTTGAAAAATACTTCATTTCATCCATTATGTTCGTCTTGCTCCAAAGACTTTTGACTTATTGTAAAATTGTTACCTCACACTAACAGGCTTTGCTCGACTGAGATAAAGGATCGTCATGAATGTTAACAGTCAGGCAATAAATACCCGTTTTTTTCTTTATCCCTTTGCTATGCGTTCAACGGCATTTTTATTCGTCAACAAGTAGCAGGCAGCCTACACTGAAAATTATGCCTACGAAAACCTTGATTCGCCAGCTGATCACATTCTCACATGGTTAATTCAGTCGGACTGAATTTCTGTAAGCTTCGAATATTTAAAACAATCATAAACAAATTTTAAATATGGGGGCGCTGTTTGACAATATTGTCGACATCAACCGTTACAATTTATTCAATTTACGCAACTCTATTGGACGTTGTGACCAAATTCCACAGAGGACCAATCAGAATTTTAGACTTAACGTCGAACAAAATTTAAGCATTCGCGGGTGGAACGTCACCAATTCGCTTGAATATGATATCGGAGAGAATATTACACGTGAAGTTATTTTTAATTTTCTATGCCATTTGTGGTACGGTAGTAGTTGCTACACAGAATTCTACGAACGCGACATCAGCGAAAATCTCCGTAGTTCAATGGAATTTTCACGAATACTCCACACATTTCACGGTAATTGTTTTCTTGTTGGCGATGATTTTACTCAAAATTGCTTTCCGGCGCATCCCGTATTTACCGGAATATGTTCCAGAATCTTTGCTGCTAATCATAATCGGAATAGTGTTCGGGGCAATCATCAATTATGCCATCGACCCTAATTCGACCCAAGGTGACGTTTGGGACTTGACGCCAGGTTTATTTTTCACGTATCTTCTACCGCCGATCATATTGGAATCATCTTATTCATTGTATAATCGTACGTTCGGAGAATATTTAGGAGTGGTACTGTTGTTCGCCGTTGTGGGAACTTTATTTAATTTTTTCATCATCGGCTTCGGGATGTTTGGACTCTACAAAGCCGGAGCTTTTGGACATTCAAGTGTACCATTCTCTTTGAGTTCTTTTCTTCTGTTCAGTTCATTGATTGTTGCCGTAGACCCTGTGGCTGTACTGGCCATTTTTCAAGATATCGGTGTTGACTTGAGCTTGTATTACATTGTATTCGGGGAGTCACTACTAAACGACGCGGTTACTGTGGTTATTTACGACATTGTTACCGCTTTCACCGGAAATTCAACTGTGAATGCTCGTGAGGTTGGTATCGGTATTGCTTCTTTCGTGACTGTAAGTCTGGGTGGATTCTTGATCGGAATAATTGTCGGGATTCTTTCATGCTTGCTAACGAGAATAAAGAATCGTCTAGGTGGATTCACGTTGATCTTGCTTGCCTATTTTTCATACATTCTGGCTGATCTTCTCGGATGGTCGGGTATCATATCGATGATCGGCTGTGGCCTTTTACAAGCTGCCTATGCTTTTCACAATTTAGATCATCCATCAGTTATTCTGGTGCAAAAACTCACCAAAATCTTGGCCGAGATGAGTGAATCAGTTATTTTTCTGTTTATTGGAATCGCTGTACTAAGGGAACATTTACAATGGCATAGCGGATTTATACTGTGGGCTTTGGTATTCTGTTTGCTCTCACGTTCTGCAGTGATTTTTGGCATGACTGCGATGGTGAATAGAACCAGATTAGCCGACTCAAAAATATCCTTGACAAATCAAATAATTCTTGTTTACGGTGGACTCCGTGGAGCTGTAGCATTTTGTCTGGCTGCATTGATTGAATCGAAGTCACTAGGCATTGGAGGAACATATATTCGTCGCGTGATAGTTACCACAACGTTACTCATCATTGTGTTTACTGTCGGTTTTATGGGAATGACAATGAAACCATTGGTCAAATTGCTCAAGATCAGAATGCAAACTATAAGCAAATTGAGTTTGTTTGAAGTTCTAATGGAAAACATGCTGGATGAGATGTTATCAGGTGTGGAAATTATTACGCAATCGCATGGGAAAAATTTGCTCAGGGATTTGTTCATGCGTCTAGATGAACGATTTTTCCGCAGAGTTTTACAAAGAGAACCACAGACACATGACCAGAAGATTTTGCAAGTATACGAGAAAATTGCGCTCCAAATACATTACGCAACGATGCAACCGGAAAAGTTAGAAGACCATTTGGCGGAGCTACCAGAAACACTAAGAAATGAATTTTTGGCTTCAAAACAAATTGATTTAACACTAAAACCTACAGAGGATGAAGAATTAGGGATAGAAGAAGAAATGGAAGTGAAACGATCTCGCAGAATGAGTACTGCATTTGAAGGTGCTATTCGGAGAATGAGTGTAGCTGAAGCTGAAGGTAAACAAGCACCTGCAGCTGAAATTGCACACCTCAGTGAATATCTACGCAAGCCACGCCGAATGAGCTTGCACACCGATGGTCGAACGCTTTCCGAATATGGTGAAACGCTCCGGGATATCATGGAATCAAGAAACAGGGCCATCAAACACCGACTCAGTGTAGTGCCTGAATTTGGTCTTCACAATTTGGCGTATGTCTCAGAAGAAGGTGAAGGGGATGAAGAAGAAAGTGAAGAAACAGAAGAAGCGGAGAGTAGGCGCGGCAGCATTACACAGCGACCTCAATCGATTAGCACTACAGCTGCTCTGAGACGCGCTTCAATGTGTGTGGAAGCCTTAAACAACCAAATCAGTACATATCTGAGCAAAAGTTGAACTCACAAAAACGTTTTGCAAATATAACCGTGATATCGTAATTTTTACCAAGTATTTGATGTTTTTCTCAGATATATTCTGCCTTAATTAAGTGACAGCGATTTCACAAATATATCTCGCGTTTTCCTCTGTAGTATTCGATGTTCAATTAAAGGCCTAACTTTTATGTATAGCTTGTCGATCGGCAATTAAACGTTTTCAAATTTAAACTTTAATTCTTACATTTATACATACACAGTACAAATTGCCTTTTTCACGATACCGGCACATGAGACGAGCATAAACATTATTCTATAAATATCTTAAACGTAATACCTACTATAGCATGCGGAGGAATCATATCAACCCTAGCGCTTTTCGTTAATGAAATTAGTGGTTATTTACGCTTCGATAGATTCAAACGCCTTCCAAATTTGAAACATGCCTCCTGAAACCTATAACTCCAAATACGTTTTTACAGAATATGCCAGATAAGTATTCTTTAAATCAGCGAAATTAGTAAGAAACTCTG
>JACCGJ010021706.1:0-130296 GCA_013407085.1 Atriophallophorus winterbourni | reverse complement strand
ATCGGTTATAGTAAGTTTTTGGTAACGTTTCGCTTCTGAACACAGAAGCTTCGTCAGACCAAGGGTGTCGGTACGAACAGTGTTCAGGTATAAATGGCATTCTCTTGACCACTCCTGAGTTCACTAAGCTACACAGGGGAGATCAAGATAATTGATCAAGATAATTGATCACAACTCCTAATTGCTGTGTTCATCCCTAATTGTTTATTAATTGTTCAGGTCAGCGTATGCCGACACAGCTTACGTAATCATGTGCGTATTAGGTGTGATGTTCGTTAATCCTAATCCGCTGCAAAACCGAACGCCAGATTGTTGAGATATCCGCCCCATCCACCTTGTTCACCGCATTCGCCCCAGCCTTTGTTATTTCAACAGCCTCGGCGTGAAGTCTTTCCCTATAAGATTTCACACCCCGTCTTATCCCTTTCACGTTATCAAGATCTACGCTGTGTCCAGTGTCTAGCACGTGTTCAGCTAGGGCCGAATCCCGAATCAGTGATTGATATTCACTGGGATTGCGGGGTCGCTTTCCCACTCGTTTCCTGTGTTCGTTTAACCTAGTGCAGAGTTCTCTAGACGTTTGCCCAATGTAAACACCCGTGCAACCCTTGCAGTTGATTTGGTAGATGCAGTTCGTCGCACAACCGAAAGGAGTCTTATCTTTGAGATGCATTAATACGGAGCGGAGAGTTCTACCTGCCTTATATGTTACTCTAATACCTGCGCTATTCAAGAGTCGACTTATTCCTTCGGAGGCGCTTTTGACATACGTTAGAGATACCGTAGCTCGCCAAACCTTTTCCGTCTTCGGTTGCGGATATTTAACTCGGTTCAATTGGCGTTTAATTAAGCTCTTGGGGTACCCATGATTTGCAAGTCGGCGACTGACTTCTTCATGAGCTCGTCTATTATCTGCATCATCGCTGCAGAGGCGGTCAACCTTGTAGAATAGCGATTTTGCTATGGACTGAAATACCCTTTTAGGGTGCGCAGATGTGAATCTCAAAATGGCATCCGTGTCGATAGGCTTACGATATACCGTTGTTCTTATCTTGCCGTTGTCTTTTTGCGCGAGACAGTCCAAGAACGGAAGTGTCCCTTCCGTAGACTCGGTTTCCTTTGTGACCTGGATTTTTGGATTCAAACTAATGAGATAACTATGAAATGCTTCTAGTCTGTTTCGCTTTATGATGACGAATGTATCGTCGACATAGCGCCACCATATTTTTGGTTTCAACGCTTCGTTTCTCAAAGCTATCTCTTCAAAGTGCTCCATGTACATATTCGCTAGCACTGGAGAAATGGGTGAGCCCATCGCTAAACCATCGTTTTGCTTGTATAGCTGTCCATTAAATAAAAAGTGGTTCATATTTAGACAAATTGCTACACCGTTGATGATTTGTTGTACACTCAAGTTGGTACGATCCTTCAGGGTCATATCAGAGTTGAGTGATTCCCTCACTAATTCTAAAGCGCTTGTAGTGTCAACATTCGTGAACAAGGAGCTTACGTCAAAACTAACCATCATCTCATCCTCCCCAATTGTTACGGTACTCAAGCGACGAACAAAATCGAACGAGTTCTTAATAAAAGAATCCGTGTTACCAACTAATGGTTTCAAAAGCTGAGCAAGGTGCTTAGCCAATTCGTGTGTTGGGGATCCAATGCCGTCTACAATGAGCTTTAAGGGGATGGCTACCTTATGTATCTTCGGAAGTTCATAGAACCTGGGTGTCTGAGCAGATTTTGGGTAGAGCATGAACCATAATCCCTGACCAAGGTTTTCCTTAATTCCTCGCAGGTATCTTGAAACAACCCTCTTACAGTTATTCATAATGGTCGTAGCTCTAAGGTTGTCAATAACCTGATACGGACCTTCAGCAAGGTGTGACTCTGCCTTATTTCTATAATCACTTTTAGAAAGAATCACAGTTGCCTTGCCTTTATCTGCTTTAGTGATCACTATTCCCTCTTCTTTTCGCAATTTAAGAAGTGCCTGTTGTTCATCTCGAGTAAGGTTCATCCTTTCTGGTTGTTGTTTTTTAATAATACTAGATATACCGTTTCGTAGCGCATCTGCCTGATTTTCAGGTAGCTGGTTGAGGGCGGATTCTACGCAAGGGATAACATCCTCAGCTTTTAGGAATTTTGTACTTAACGAGAAGTTCAAACCCTTTTCCAACAATCTTTGTTCGGTTTGCGATAGCGGCCTATCTGATAAATTAAATACTTTAGAATATTGTCGAGCCCTGCCATCAAAAGAACTAGCAGAGGTACATTTATCTTTTGAAGTTAATAAAGTGCTGAACTTACGTACTTGTCTTTCTTTAATGTGCTCGGTCTGTGCAGCCAAAACCTCGGCGTGTTTTCCACAAATTTTGCAGAAATCCACTTCAGATAACACATTTCGCAATTCGGACTTCAAACTGGAGGCTTTCGATCGCGCGTTTGTCAGGTTTTCATTGGTCCTGTGGATCCTTTGTTTTAAGAACACTTTAGATGCGTTTTCGGTAGCCTTCCGAGAATTGGGAGAATTATCCGGAGGTTTGACCACCAAGTCCCTTGGTATGATTCTATTCTGCTGGCATCTCAAGTTGTATATGCGATGATTATACCATTTCGCTTCCGTCTCGGCTGTTCGTACCAATTCGCTGGCCAGTTTGCGAACGCGAGGCTCGTAGGAGTCAGTAAAGTATTTGAATATATTCGAGACCGATCGGGAGTCCATAATCATGAAAATAGAGTTTGCAATGAATCGGTTTTAGTAAGTTTTTGGTAACGTTTCGCTTCTGAACACAGAAGCTTCGTCAGACCAAGGGTGTTGGTACGAACAGTGTTCAGGTATAAATGGCATTCTCTTGACCAATCCTGAGTTCACTAAGCTACACAGGGGAGATCAAGATAATTGATCAAGATAATTGATCACACCTAATTGCTGTGTTCATCTTTAATTGTTTAATAATTGTTCAGGTCAGCGTATGCCGACTCACTGCTTACGTAATCATGTGCGTATTAAGTGTGTTGTTCGTTGATCCTAATCCGCTGCAAAACCGAACGCCAGATTGTTGAGATATCCGCCCCATCCACCTTGTTCACCGCATTCGCCCCAGCCTTTGTTATTTCAACAGCCTCGGCGTGAAGTCTTTCCCTATAAGATTAAAGAAAGACAAGTACGTAAGTTCAGCACTTTATTAACTTCAAAAGATAAATGTACCTCTGCTAGTTCTTTTGATGACAGGGCTCGACAGTATTCTAAAGTATTTTATTTATCAGATAGGCCGCTATCGCAAACCGAACAAAGATTGTTGGAAAAGGGTTTAAACTTCTCGTTAAGTACAAAATTCCTAAAAGCTGAGGATGTTATTCCTTGCGTAGAATCCGCCCTCAACCATCTGGCGTTCGGTTTTGCAGCGGATTAGGATTAACGAACATCACACTTAATACGCACATGATTACGTAAGCAGTGTGTCGGCATACGCTGACCTGAACAATTATTGAACAATTAGGGATGAACACAGCAATTAGGTGTGATCAATTATCTTGATCAATTATCTTGATCTCCCCTGTGTAGCTTAGTGAACTCAGGATTGGTCAAGAGAATGCCATTTATACCTGAACACTGTTCGTACCAACACCCTTGGTCTGACGAAGCTTCTGTGTTCAGAAGCGAAACGTTACCAAAAACTTACTAAAACCGATTCATTGCAAACTCTATTTTCATGATTATGGACTCCCGATCGGTCTCGAATATATTCAAATACTTTGCTGGGTAATTGAGAAATCGATGGTAGACATGTGTTCTATGTGCTATACTATGATACACACTAATTGCGATAAAGTTTTGACTAAAGAGACAGTAGTCTTCATTATTAATGCTGAAATTAAAGGTGTCTGTTATGTGTGGAGCTGTGATAATTGAATTGAATTGAATAACCAACCCAAGAATGTAAGTGAGAACAAACGACGCTCACTCGAATTACATTATGTATTGAATAATGCAGCTCTAACAACGAGAATTTGAATTACGGAATTATTGATTAGTATTGATTATTATTAAGACAATCATCACAGGAGCGTCTGTAGAACAAATCCGTTACACGGCACCGATACCAATGTATCACAATCAGGAAACCTAGAAGAGAGCGGGACCTTTGAATCGGCCTAGCTCAAAATTGATGTTTTCATGCGTTTTTATTTTTTCAGTCAACACGAAACCTTTTGTTTTTGAAACGTTTTAACATGTCGTGAACATGTAAATAAAGGACGTTTGATGCCCCGCACGCTTTAAACGCTGCGCAATATTTTTATTTTTTGAAGGATGGGGAATTTGCTGCGCCGGTCAGAAAAATGCGATAGAAAACTTATACATGCCTGAAGACGGAACCGAAACTGTTTTGATTTTGAATGTGACTGGCAATCTCAAATTTTCCCATCAAAGTTTGACGTCCCCCTTATTCGTATTGAAATTCTGTGATTCAACTATTTTGATTAACTGAAAATTCGTTTTAACGAATAAAGTTATCTTCTTCTTCTTCTTCTTCTTCTTCTTCTTCTTCTCTTTAAGATCGAATCAAATACGTAGAGATCTGTTCTCAAAATTCGAGGAAACATTGAAGTATTTGCCCAAAATAACTCACATAAAAATGAAACCAACCTAAACCCAACGCTACATCCCAATCCTCCACAAGATGCTCCGCTACTTATAGAGAATTTGCCGGAGGCTGAACAGTTTAGTGATTCGAACGCTAGTTGCGACTCAGATGTTTGTCGGAATTAAAAGTTGAAGGGGCTTCTACTGACAGTCCATCAGCAGAATTCTTCTACCTCCAAAACTAATACTGAAATAAAAACAAATTTGATGAATCTCAGTGTAATCTGCAACAATGTACCGGAGACATCCGGGACACTATGCTAACGTAGAAGAACTCACGACAATACTCACAATCAATACTGTCTGATTCCATAACCCGTCTAAGTAGGAATTTCAATTCTCCTCATCATGACGAAACGTGTTTACTGAGAATAACTCTCAAAAGCTAAAAAAGTAATGGAAGAAGTTCTTGTAAATTCTTACTTGCTGCATACATTTTCACAGACTAAATGTCACATACATTCTGATATTCCATGGTGGGAGAGAAAAGGTAATTTAAACAATGGGAAAAATTCTGACTAATACAGTGTTTTTCTTTTTGATGTTCCCTAACACACTAACACTGCTTCGGAAGTGAAATTGGCACAAACAGTTGCTCTACGTTGCCAACACCATCGGAGCTCGCGTGTCAGTCATGGTGGACACTTTTAGAATAACTCGGTCACCAAACTATAAAGGTGACGGGCCAAAATCTCTGAAAATAACATTTTTAACGATAAGTAAGATGGAATCAATTAGAGCCAATTTTTAAGCAAATCATAGGAATAACCCGAAGGATATCAGAATGAATGACCGCAGACTTTCTACGCTGAAACTAACTTATGAACAACGGCTTATAAAATCAGACAAGACTCCGATTAGATACACTGTGGCAATCCCAAAAATCTACCGATGTCCGACTCTCAAGGGTCGGACAAATAGACGAGCTTTCAGCTCCATTACTGTATATGAACACCATAATCAATTGCCTATATACAAACACACGATGCCTGTTAAACAAACTAGCTGAACTGGAGGATCTCTGCAATCAGCACTCACTCGACTGAGACATGGTTCCAACCTCACGCGAGCGATCGCCAGCTCTCTATTCCAAACATGACCCTGTTTTGGAGAGATAGCTTAAGAACAGATGGTGGAGTAGCTGTTTACCACCATGAATTTTTATACTGTACGGTAGTTACAGATACTGAACTCGATCTGGAAGACAGTTCATGGTACAATTTGAAGCTCGATTCAGGCGACTGTGGCATCGTTGGTGTAGTTTACCGTTGAACATCATCATTAGATGCGCATAACGAAGATCACTTGAAGGCAATGCAGTTAGCTGGTAAACAGCGCAATTTGCAAATGCTGATTATGGCAGATTTCAATTTGCCTCAACTATATTACTAAGTATATCATCCACTCCGATCACTGGACTACAAATTTCGCGAACTGTTCGATTACATCCCCTTGTATAATCATGTTTTCGACATCGGTTCTACACCTAGTCTTAACCTCTGAAGACACGGCCGTTTAAGATGTTCAGTATCACCCTCCGCTGCGTCGAAGCGAACACCTCGTTCTGTGTTTTCAATACGTGTGCAACGCCAGTAGAATTGTCGAGCAAACAAAACGAAATATAAAAGTGGATTACATTGGTTTGATGGAAATAATGGTAGCTTTCGATGAACTTAATATAAATTTCAGTGATCCAGATTAGCATTGCACAACCCTGACAGATTACATCATCAACATGATACATTTCAATTCTAAATATGTCCCGAAACATAATAGCAAAGAATCACACTTCAGAATTCGCAGTCGGAATAGAATATGGTTGAAAAAGCGAAATTTTGCAGGAGCTATTCACAGGGTCGCCAGAACTTTTTCGACCTAGGCAAATTTTTGCGAATTACGGAAACAATTCACAAATTTCATGCGAGGGGACAAACAATATCACCAGCTTCAGCTAGCAGTAAGAATGCGCGAAATCATAAACTGCATTATCGAACTGTTAACAACACCACAAAGCTGAAACCCGGTGTTTTTCCAATCAAGACAGATAACAGACTAGCTGATTCTGTGCTGGATACCGCTAAAGCTCTCGCTAGTATTTATTCACTAGTTTTCACCTTTAATGATGCATTGCAATCATCGGAATTGTAAAAACCAATTGTGCCGCAGACTATACGCGATATATGCCTCAATTCTGAAATAGTGCAGTACCACCAATGCAGGTTGAATATCAACAAGTCCCCGACAGCTGACGGGAACACACCCGCAATCCTAAAGTTATGTGGCAATCAATTGTTCGAACAACTGTGATTCAGTTAATCAATATGTGAGGTAAGGTGTTGTACGGACTGACTCGAAGAGAGGAATCTTAACACCCATCTACAAAGGTGGAACTCGTTCTGACCCAGAAAATTACCGCCCTGTTACACTTATTCCAGTAATCTCAAAAGTTATGGAGCGAATTGTGAGCGAAAGAATTGTGACACATCTCAAAGCCCACAACTTTATGTTCAGAGAGCAACATGGATTTCGGAAGTATCATTCTTGCTTTACTAACCTACTAAGGAAAATGGACGACTAGACGCAGGCAGTGTATGATGGTGGTTGCGTGCATGTGTGTTACTTGCATTTATCAGAGGCGTTTGATCGCGTGGACCATTTTATACTCCCGAGCAAGCTGCAAGATGTTGGCATTAATGACTGCCTTCTCACCTGGCTGAGAAGTTACTTTCTTGATCGCAAGGCAAATGTACACATCGATGGTGTGATGTCTTGGTAAATCGAAGCCACTAGCAGTGTCCCACAATGTTCGGTACTTGGTCCGATTCTCTTTTTGGTCTACATCAACGACCTTCCGAAATTTGTCACAGCCAAAAATGGTTCTCTTTGAGGATGATGTTAAACTTTCGATGAGAATCACGTCAAGCGTGGACTGTTTGCGCTCACATAGCGATTTGGATATATTGAAAACTGATCGGAGCGAAACAAACTTTCATTCAACATTCAAAAGTGTAAAATGTTGCAAATAGGCAAAGATTTCCCATTCCCATACAACCTCGGATCAAAACAACTGAAATGACAACCAAAGAAAAGGACCTAGGCGTATGGATTAGTGAAAGTCTTAAGAATAGCATGGAATGCGAAGCAGTGTACAACCGAGCTAGCCGCATTCTAGGTATTTTCGGACATTTTCCCCGTGAATCATCATCCATGCTCATAAATACATATATTAACCTTGTGATGTATTACTCAGTGCACGCTTAGACAACATGGCTACAAAAGGACATCAAGCTGCTCGAGAATATTTATCCCAGAGCAACTAAAATGGTTGGAAATATGAGAATCGATTATTGCATCTTAATTTAGATACACTGCTTCGCAGAAGTGTTCGATTTGATCTAATCTTAACTTATAAAACAATGAACTCAAAGATGCACCCTCTGAACAGCAAATCCCAATTCAGTCTACAATGCGTGGTCGTGTCATGAGATCCAACACCCACGCGAAAAAATCGATCGATCATGGTGTGCATACGACGGTTGTTCCCCCGACAGCGACATCAAACCAGCTTGACCTCTGCGCCAAGTGCCTGTACCCGGTAAGCAATGATAGTGCATTGGTTAAATGTATTTTTTGTGATATACATGTGCACGTGGCCTGCGATGAGACTTTGACCGATGAGTGTGTAAAGATCGTGAATGATAAAAACCTCCATCCGTTTGCTATTTCTGTATTGACTGTAGAAATTCAATAGCGAATCGTAATCCCAAGAGTACACAATTCTCTGCTAGAAACGAGACTAATACAATAGAGAATAGATTATTGAAAATAGAAGAGGAACTTGCAAATTTAAAGAATACTCTACGACCAATAATCAAGACTAAAACAGTTGAATTGAATAATGGAACACGCTCGAACTCACCGCCACAGAGTGCTTCTAAAAAGGTTAAATTACGCGACACTGAAGTGATACTTAAAAAGGCCTTGAAGCAGAAACCGTCTACGTCGAACGCTCCTTTGGCCAAAGCTGCCACGAAAAAAAGTTCGCTTAATGTTATCTGCACCGATTCGGCACCAACTGAAACGCCCCCGGTGGTACAAAAATCATACAGAGAAATGCTTTTGCGGTCGACCTCCGCTGCACAATCTGAGCCTGGCACACTAAACCTAAATCATAAAGCCTCACATTCTATGAAGAATTACCGGACACGCGACAAGCATTCTCATTCGTTAGGCGTAATATGTACGAATGTTGAAGAGTCCGGCGAGAGCTTGTTAGATAGAAAACACAAACACGATCCGAATTCAAATTGCCGGATATATCCTGATGTGCCATTGTTGGAACGGAAGGGTGCCTCAAACACTAAGGAAAAAACGGTATCGCGGAGTATGGTTCTACTTGGGGTACCAGAAAATACCACTGAAGCATCGGGACAGGAAACAGCAGATCATGACTTCAAGCAGTGGCGTCACATTGCGTCTTTGCTTAATATTTCTAACGTTGTGATCACTGACACTTTCCGGGTGCCTTTTTCAATAAACTATAAAGGAGACGGACCGAAACCTCTCAGGATTACCTTTTTAACTAGCGACATGGCTGAATTTGTCAAGTCCGAATGGAAAAAAGCAAAACGTGCTTTACCGAAAGTCATTAGACTTTGTCCGCCGAGACCAAGTACCATGCGTGAGACACACCCGCGGCTGGGGGCGGTAGACGGCAGCGTTCCCACCGAAACGGAAGCAATCAATACATCAAAAAACGTAGTGGGTCCGGCTCAAACCGAGCCGGACCGAATACATCATACACGGAACAAAATGTTGATTCAAACTGTTGGAGCGCAATAACTAGCCCACAAGTTACACCCTCACGAGCACTTACTGTTAAGCATGATCTGGCATCTCATCGTCCTACCCTTTGCCTCATATCACCAGATTCATCACTACACCGAGTCATATCGATCAAATGTATATATACTATGTAGAAAAGTCAAGATCAGAGCGACACATGTGTATTCACTACACGTCAACAAACATATGAATCATCATGGGAATTACAATAAAGAGATAGACACACTGACAGATACTGCATTCTGATTGGACAATGAGTATTCATGCTGACAGCCACTCCACATCCTTCCGTTTTTCAAACGATCGGCTCATCGACATCTTGCGCGTGACAATTGAATTGATATCGTTCACTTGACCGAGGCAAAGTTCTTCGAGCTTCGCGAAGATTGTTCCCCAGTCATCTGCGTCTTCGTTCTCAACAAAAGTGAAACACTGTGTAAACTCCGTCGCCTGTTCACCAAGCGCATGCCTCAGCGTCACAATTTGATACACTTTATCGGTATTCGTCAGATTCGCCAACGTCCGAAAGTCGCTGAAGTGTTGCTTCCACAGTTTCCATCTCTCGTTCACTTGACCGAGGCAATGTTCTTCGAGCTTCGCGAAGATAGTTTCCCAGTCATCTGCGTTTTCGTTCTTATCAAAGGTGAAACACTGTATGAAATTCGTCGCCTGTTCACCAAGCGCATTCCTCAGCGTCACCATTTGATACGCTTTGTCGGTATTCGTCAGATTCGCCAACGTCCGAATGTCTCTAAACTGTTCCTTCCACCGTTTCCATCTCTCTGCCAATCCTTCATCGCCTTCCATTGAGTGTTGCCGGTGGTCGAACATTAAAGCCGCTAAAACGGGCGTTCTCAGTTCTATCCGACGTTTTCTCGTCGATCACCCTCGTCACCATGTAGAAAAGTCAAGATCAGAGCGACAGATGTGTATTCACTACACGTCAACAAACATATGAATCATCATGGGAATTACAATAAAGAGATAGACACACTGACAGATACTGCATTCTGATTGGACAATGAGTATTCATGCTGACAGCCACTCCACATACTAATGCTCAATGTTTAGTCAACAAGCTGGCAGAACTCATTGATATATGTGTAGAACAGTCCCCTGACCTTATTGCTGTGACGGAAACCTGGTATCAGCCCAGTATGACGGACAGTGAACTCTCAATCCCTAATATGACACTTTTTCGTCATGACCGTGATGGCCCGGGAGGCGGCGTTGCATTGTATTATCACAAGCGTCTCAATGTTAATATCATTGCAGATATTGATCTTTCACTCACAGACACGCTGTGGTGTACACTTGACCTGGAATCTGGTGAGAGCTGTACAATTGGGGTTATATATCGCTCACCAACTTCGACCCTCGATCATAATGATGTGTTAGTTGAAAGACTTCAGCGCATCAGCGCTCGGCCACATGCTCAAATATTGATTATGGGGGATTTCAACCTCCCGCAGCTATACTCGAGAAATCAACACCTAATTACCTCACTGGAACACAAATTTCAAGATGTATTTGATCTAGTCCCCCTGTACAATCACGTTTGCAACCACACACGAATGCGATGGACAGACCGGCCCTCTGTTTTGGACCTAGTTTTGACTTCCAACGAATCAGCTATTGAATTAGTACACTATGAAGCTCCATTGGGACGGAGTGACCATGTGATGCTCGTGTTCGATTATGTCTGCAGTGCATCGAGACACAGTGACGAATCTAAAATCATCCGTAAAGTCGACTTTTGGAGACTCAAAGAAGCACTTTGTGAGCTGAATGATGTTCAACTTGATTCTAGTGACTCAAATACACATTATAACTCTCTGATAAACTACCTTCAGATGCAAATCCAGTCGAAATCTCGATATATTCAGAGGAAAGATGTCCACACCCTCCGTTTCTCTGTTCGCAGCAGAACTAGAAAATGGATTTCATTGAAAAGGCGTGCTTGGGTTACTCATTGCAATAACGTCACCCCTACATCTTGGCTACAATATTGCAGAATACGTAACAGAGTCACCACCCTAATTCGGCAGGACAAAAAACAGTTCCAGCAACATATGGTGGAACGAATGGAAGCGAATCCGAAACTATTGTACAAAATTGTGAATGACAGAACCAAAGTTAAACCTGGTGTTTTTCCGATCATGACAGAAGAAGGTTTGACTGTCACAGTCCAAGAGACGGCGGATGCGCTTGCGTGCTTTTACTCTCAAGTCTACTGCCCTAAAAAGAAATTATTGCATCATGAATTATCAAATAATGTAGAACCACTAACTGAGCCCGTGATCGATCAACTGGTGGTAGAGCGACACTTACGTAGATTGAATACAAAGAAATCTCCCGGACCAGTTCTTGTCTTTCGAATTTACTGATCACACTAAATGATTGGACGATGTCGCTCGATCAAGGCTTGCTATATTGATATTTCAAAGGCTTTTGAGAAGGTCGACCACAGCTTGCTCCTGCAAAAGCTAGTGCGATATGGAATAACAGGTAACTTACTATCGTGGCTAACAGATTATCTGAGCGATCGGCACGTGCGATTTCGCATTGACGGAGTATTGTCGAAAAGTATCGATGTCACGAGCGGGGTGCCTCAAGGTTCAGTGCTCGGACCTATTCTTTTCCTGTTATATATAAATGATATAACTGAAATAGTGCGATGCAAGCTCGTTCTTTTTGCAGATGACATTAAAATATGGAAGCAAATCCGATCTAATGAAGATTGTTTAATGCTGCAAAACGACTTGGATGTTCTGTATCGCTGGTCTCTAGAGAATCAAATGCCTTTCAGCCTACGTAAATGTCATATGTTACAGCTTGGCCGTAACTGCGAATATACATACCATCTAGGCCACGATACCCTAAATTGGACCACCACTGAAAAGGACCTCGGAATTTGGATTACTAATAACCTGAAACCGAATATGCATTGTAGAAAAGTGTTTAATCGGGCATGTGGTATATTAGGAATCCTGAGAAGAATTTTCGGACGGTTCTCGTCCAAAACAATTCCTCGTATTTTAAATACTTACATCCATCCAACGATGGATTATTTGATCCCAGCCTGGGCACCGTGGTTGCGCAAAGACATCGAGATCCTGGATCGAATATACCACAAAGCTACAAAGTTAGTTGAAGGGATGCAGCGGGTCCCGTATCAAGAGCGAATGGCCATCCTTGGTTTGCGTGATTTTACACGAAGACGAATGAGGATCGACCTGATTCTGGCTTACAAGATACTGCGGATCGAAAACCATCCGCTTAGCGAACTAATAAAAGTAAACTCCCCTCGAAATACACGCAGTCACTCGTGTTGCCTCGAAATACCGCACTCAAGACTTGATTGTCGTCGCTATTTCTTCTCTGTGCGTATCTGCTTTCTATGGAATGCGCTACCGCAAGATGTTGTGAATGCAACGACAATTGGTGTTTTCAAATCGAAATTGGATGCATACGTCAAACAAAACCCTGAATTTGGCCCGGTGTATTGAAGCAACATGAACCCAGAAAAATATTAACAATGTGATTTTGATTAAATTTTTCTTTTTGCAATAGTTGTCATCCAATGGTACGTGTAAAGCATTAGCTTTTTATCACCATAAAATCCTGATTCTTGATTCTGATTCTTGATCTATTCCGCCTACGGTAAGCCATGTGACGCACACTCACCCACTGGCATTTGATATTCCACATTCTCACCATAACTGCCGTCGGTTCTTCTTTCTTATGGAACTCCCTACCGTCAGATGTTGTACAATCATCTAGTGAAAGGATTTTCAGGAACAAATTGGATATATTTATGCGTAGTAATTCCACCCTACATCCCGTTTAAATAATATGATTTTTATCCGAACGAATATTTTTTCGATCATACCGCGACAATACATGACATTTTTTGTAACCACAAAACTGTCGAACTTCCTAATGCCTCAATTTATTTTGTATATATATTTATAGGCCCTCATACGAATATTTTGCAATGTTAAACAGCTACGAGCTTTTTATACCATAAAATCTAGAATATTGAATATTCTTGCAAATATTTTCCCGAATGAATGTGATCCTTGATAAAGTTAATGGCCACGGAACAAAAGAGTTTTGTCAAGTAATAAAATAGCTCGGTCAACCAAATCAATCCAGAAGAGTATGGGAATGGATCAGTTTACATTCAGATATTTATAACTGAATTGCATGATGTACAACTGGATCGTGGTTCTTTGTTAAAAAGCTTTCTAGCAGTCACATCCACATCATTCCAGCTTAGCTTAACACTGTTTTGCGAATCACCTGCTAACGACAAACAGCCAAAAAGCATTTGTGACATGTAAGTGAGCAAATGTGAGCGCAAGATTACATTGGTTAACATGATTATGATATTGATTGATGAATAAACGTTTTTTTGCTGCGCATTAAACATTACGATTGGATGCTACATATAGATCTCTGAATTGAACTAACCAATCACACGGTAACTGTATATCAATCACGGATAGAATGACACATAAAAATCTGAAATGATCTTGGACAAACCAAATCTACACGATGAAATTCATCTGCTGTTTGTTAATACTGCTACCTTCGTTGAACCACGGGAGTAAGTTTGAAACAAATCATTTTCAAGTTGTTTCAAATATCATCAATGTTATGTATTACTTAATGATTCTGAAAGACGCTTGCATGGTTGTAAATCATTGTTCAAAGTGATTTCTCACAATGCACTATTCCTTCACAAATAACATGTTGGGTTATACATTTGATAAAATACTCGAAATACGGGCCAGCGTAGATTGTATCATTCCGAAAGTAAACGTTTTCAATTTCCATGATATTCGGTTTAATAATACATTGCAGATAGAAAAGACCGTAAATGTTGACTTGCATTAAATCATATTAATTAAATTACATTGTGTAATTAGTGCACCGTGGATGCTTTCACGATATATCACCAAAGGGCATAAATTACACCCGGTCATCACAATGATTAATTTTAGCCTCGAATTCCCTTCAATTGTATCATCACCTTTGCAATGCTTTCGCGAGCATCACTCAGAAATGGCGAGGTTGTCCAAGCGAACCGTAAAACAAATGATAAATCGTAAAGAAAGTCAAACGTGTACGTTAGGAGACGAAATTGCCTATTGAAGTAAATTTCAAGCTGTGTAGCTGTAATGACACGCGAAATAATCGCTGTTATCCGTATCATCTGAATGTCCATCTAACCACCGACTCCCGACCATTTACTCACTTAAAACTAACACTAACACATTGAGGTGAGGAGCATGTATACAGTAGAGAATCTACAGATTTTTCTATCAGGTTTGAGCGATGATGTTTGTATATAATTACAAATGATGACTAAGAAATACATATTTTTTATTTGAATGTAGATTAATGGTTAAATTACTTATATATGACGTCACAGTGCAGCACGCACAATCAAACTCCATACGGTTTTTGAATGTTCAAGATTCAAGAATTTATGATATAAAAAATCCTTTATCGGTATACCAACATAGCATATTGGTATAAGTACAAACAATATAAAAAACTATGGCCTTTGTAGTTCGATAATTGCGTAGCTAATATTATGTCACGTGACTATGTGTATTAATTAATTAATAGGAACGATTTGAATGAAAAATATTATGCTTAACTGTAGCAGTTTTTTTATGAAAATTTATTTACTGAATGATTTAGAACGGCAGACTGTAAGAAAACCGATTAAAAGCAGTTAATCACAAAAAAGAAAAAGCGACTGCAGTTCGGATGAGAATGTGATATATAGGAGATCGTGTGAGTGGCATGGTTTGACCGAAGACGAAATAAATGATTAAATGGTTGAAAGGTTGAATTCATTATTTTCTAATTGAAGATTAAATCCGAGCGAACACGTCTGCAAACCAGAGAAGCGAAAGTATATAAAATGGTTACGATTAATATTGCAAAATTATAAAAATCATAGTGAGCTAACAAATATCCATGAATTATTTTAAATTTTTCTTGCTGCAGCGGTGCATATTCTGATGAAGAAGAAATTCACTCCGGAGGACAATAAATCTTATATGTGTGGAAACATGTACCATAATCTGAAGACCGTCGCTTGTCGTGCTGTGAGTTTCGTTATGTTTTATTGAAAACTACCAATACCAATTTCGCTCAAAATTGTAAAAGTGTATAAACAAAATTTCACTTATTTTCTTTTGAATTGTCTATTGTTTAGCAAAATTGATTGAAAATAATAGGGTAAATATCTGGCTTACATTGAAGGATCCTCGGCGCCTGATGTTCGAATGCTTAAGGAAAACGACCAAAATAAGTTTGACAAATTTATTAGGGTTGTCGCATTTGTCTACAAGCTGAGGTTAAGTACTTAATGTCTTAATAATAAAACACAGATCCTACCAAGGTAGTGTAGTTCATCTTGATATTCCTAAACAAACTAACACTGTATCAGGAAGTTAAATATAACACCACTACTAAAAACTGTGGCTCTATATTGCCAATAGCAACGGATCTCGCGAGTCAGCTGTGGTGGACACGTTCAGAATATCTCGGTCAACAAACTATAAAGGTGACGGTGTGATAACTCTAAAAACAACAATAGATTGGACTATGTTTAAGAACGATCGTATAATCACAATGCTAAGAAATTTGAGTGCACTCAAATTTCTTCGAATTCTAGAAATAACATTCTTAACGACAGGTTTGAAAGAACCAACTAGAGTCAACCGGAAATATAACCACAGGAATAAAAGGCAGATGTCAGAATGACAGACCTCATAATTTTTTTCAACAAAATCCCCTGCTGAACTACAGCTTCAACGGTATAACCGAATTAATCATCCACCAAAATCACTAGACTATTAAATATGTGAAATGTTCGATCACATCCCACTGCATAAAAATGTTTTCAAATGTACTCGACAAAGAAATTTGCAAAAGAAATTTATCCCAGATCTAGTGTTAAAATCAAAATCTGCGGCCGTGGAAGATGAACAGTACCACCCTACATCGGTTCTAAGCAACAAACTTGTCCTTCTCTTCCGATATGTGTGCAATGCCAGTAGAATTCTATTCAAACAGAACTAAATTGAAGATTGGATTACTTTGGCTTGAGTAATCATTGGTGCCATCCGATGATCATAATATAAATTTACGTGATCCGGACTCGCGCTGCAAAATCCTGACATGCAAGCTATTCTTGGACGTATGTTTGGATGTTTTTCTTTTAAAACACTCCGCCTGCTCCAAATTCTCAAATAATCTCAGTGTTTGATTACTCATTGCAAACTTGTGCGCCATGGCTACACAAGGACATCGAGATGACCGATATGATTATTCGCGCAGCAACCAAAATGGTTGGTTGTGTCTGCGACCTCGCTTATGAGTATCGAGCGTTGCATCTAAATTTATATACAATCGTTTGCAGACAAGTTCGAACGCAATTAATCTTGACTTAAAAAGCTGACACATTTGCATAATATATGACACATTCTAAATAGATCAATCGTCAGTTCTCTAGTTCGGTGCGTTTTTCATTCTCATGGAACTCATCAACGTCAGACGTTTTACGATATGATATGTTTACACTCAGTAAATGCAACCAACAACCCGTCTATTTACCCTTATTATAAAACATCAGAAGCAAAATATTCTAACGACTTTTGTAATCATAACGAGACACGACATGACAGTCGTCTACCTACAAAACCGTCAATCTTACCAAGGCCTCGATTTTTTATTTTGTGTCATTATACAGATATCCTATGGTGTTGTAGAGATATGACCTCTTTATATCATCTCTTCTTCAATCCTCAAAATTCAGTTACGACATTCGTGTTTTCGCTGATATCTGTGAATCAGCATGAAGCCTAATGTCGTTCGTCTCAAATCAACGATGCATTGAAAAATACCTGGATGTCTTTGTTATCATCTACTAATAATATTTAAAAATGGATGCGTGTAATTCAATTTTAGTAGCGATAGTCTAAACTGCAACAGCAAGATCTTATTTGCTGGCAACTGCCAAGTTACCTCCCATCGTACTGTGAAACACCCATCACAGCTATCATCATAGCCCAAGGAACTGATACGCACAATGAAGCAATCATTTGCTCTATGTATATCTATCGCATTCGGACTGGGTAGTCACAACAATTTGTACTCCGTTTGACATAATTCTTCCCCGATGAAAACCATGCGATTAATTCCTATTACAACCTAGACGTTCATTCGGATCCATGTGTTTTTCTTCAATGAACACTTGGATGATTAGATGGTCTTACTACATATAGGCTTGTATCCAGCCTTTTTCATCCACCTATTTGACGTTTAAGTCACAAACTCGTATTCATAGGTTTCCACAATCCTGATTAATTCGCGAGAAATATTAGGTAGATAAATTAATAAATTTTCTCATATCTCCGTCATTATTACTGCCAAAAGCGCTTTCAGGAATTTTGGCACCAACTCAAAACGGTGTTTAGACTCATTGGTAAACAGCGTAAAAATCAGAGCCACAGTTATCTACGTATGTTGAATTGTTGCGTTTCATCGTCAACCATTAAAGATGTTATTAAATCACTGTCTTGCTCAACTTAACACGTTTGAACATAAAAACTACGGATGTAGCTAAAACGTTTTCGTTAAACATCGATTCGATACCACATTATTCTGCTGTTGTTTTAAGCGTGCTTCTGCACAAAATACAGCAATCTGCTTTCTTCATTCTTTGATCGATATCATCGCTTGATTCAGAAAAATCATTGATTTTTATGAACTTGTAGTGCAGTAGAAAGTGCAATAGTTCAACTTGTGGTTGGTGAGGTGATGAACTGAGAGCACTCACAACGTTAGACCACACTCACCTCATCGAAATTTGAACATTACTCATGCTCTATATATGAAACCTAAACAGCTCTTCTTTAGGTCACTATTCATTATTTTTTGCATTTTGTTAACCGGATACACTTAAGAAATGTGACATTTCGTCGTCTTCTTCAAGCAATGAATGATAAACTCAAAGGAGCTTGCTAAAAATGCTTGCCACGTAAGAGTTTAAAAAAAGCTGAAACGACTTTGCTTCTGTCTTTGTTTTAGGGCATCCTTCGCTCGATGTCGACCGATGGATATTTATCACATGCACGCAATTTTTTCTTACTCAACATCTTGTAACATAACTGAGCAGTCTCATTCCCCAGGAACAGCTCCTCTCGCAGTGGTAACAGCAATAGTCAGTACTCGGACCATCGGCTGCATAATCTACGATTGTCAGCCGATGTTTCCAACATAAACGTATTCAGCATATTTTGCTATGACATCGTCTCAATATAAAGGAATCCGCAGATTTTTCCTAATAACCCTTAAATATCGATTGCTTGTTGAAAATCAGACGTTGCTTTGAAAATAATATTTTACTCGGCGAGGCAAAAAAATATTTCGTGAATCGTGACAGTGATATATAAAACTGCAGGCACGAATTCAGTGATGCGCATACACTACGACGCGTTGTATTGTGCATCCACTGAAATTGTTAGGTTGTACCAGATTGAAATCACCTAAATGATTCTTGTATTTAAATCGTACTTGATATATCCTCATCATTTTATTATACAATATATAACAACAGGACTGGTATAATGATTCGTAAGATAACAGTATTTTCACAGACAAACATTTTGAAAGCCCAGTTTAGCGGATGTAGCTAGGTTGATCAAAATCTTTAAAATAAATCGCTCCGAATTGGATTTAAAGTTGAAATATTCAGGTAATTTAATAACGATGCATGATATTTTCATGGACGTTTTAACTCTATATTCACAATTTGTAGTGTAAAGATGGTCACCAAAATCTGTTAGATTTAAACATAAGTAACACAATGGCCTTGTTTTGGAGACAAATTTCACAGTAATTTGGGTTATACACACTATTTTTATTTGAGCATTGCGCTAATTACTTTAATGCAATGGTTATTTATATATCCGAAAATAATTTCAAAAAATCGAGATCATACACGGAATATGGATTCACAAAATACACCGTAATCGTTAGAGTTTTTATATTTAATCTTGAGATATGTCGCCAAAAAAGTGGTAATTGATGTTTATATCTAGCTGCAACTATTACGTTATTTAGTACATGCTACGTAGGCTCGCATTGCCTCAGCTACACAGAACAACCGGTTGCTGTATGTTAGCCGTCATCATTTTGTGAAATAAGGATAAGCATTAGTGAGCTTGATACAGTGAAGAAGAGGTAAACACAGTCAGATTTCTAAGCACTAATAAATGGGGTTCAAACAACGGAATCACAGAGGGATCTTCAGTCAAGTGCTCAAGAGTCTTAGAAAGAATCAACATAAAGACCAGCAAACGTGCCCTGCATTTGTATACCACACTTTATCCTGATTATCTCGTTTACAAAACTTATATTCAGCGCTTATTTACGAAAGGACACCTTCAAAATCTTTTAATTAATTTCCATTATTTGAGATTTTAATTATTAGACATTTACAAACTTTATTCATATATCAACCCGATGCACTATTAGTATGCTTGCTGAGCATTCGACTTCAGAGTTGTTGCTTTATTCCAAATAATTCGTTTTCGATTAAAACCCCTTGTAAGTTTTGAAATGTTTGAATGTAACGCTTAAGGGCGACAAAATGACACATTCGTATTATTTGTAGTGTTTGTCAAAGTGACTGATTAATAGAAAGAGTGCCATATTGATGACTTGTTCAAATTCACAGTGTTATTCAATCGGTTCCGTTGTTCAACTGATACATTATCACTTGATAATATTCGTTACAGACCAATGATGCCTAATATTCATACGACGAAATTCCACTTGCTTCCTTTATTGGAATAGCAATTAATTACTACATAGGTACTGCTGCATTCATGCCTGAAATTATGCTGTACTGTTATGCTTAGTATTATTCTGCAAAGTGTTATGATTAAGAGCATACAACAAAATGTCAACCAGACTGTGTCTCACAATTGTACATTGAAAAGGTAAAATTGATCACTGATTTCGTTTCTCAATTTGCATCAATTAAAAAATGATAATTATACCTGTGAAATGATTCAATTGCACAATGTTCTTGACCATTTTAAATAACGATGGGGAAGGTGCCACAATTATTTGCTGTCGACTAAAACTGCTACGATCTTCACCACGCGCCTACATTAGTATATTTAATATATAATCTCCAACCAATGAATAATAAGAAAGTATTGATTACAAGTTTTCTTCATAGCTTTATCTCCGTTCGACATGAACTTTGATTTAAGGTTGATAAGAAGTTTGATCAGATGTCTAAAGTCATCCGTTCAATGAATAGAATATTGGTATATAACTAACAGTAATGAGATTGTTTTAGGTAATTCGATAAGAGTTTGTTCTAGCAATCCGGAAATAAAAAACAATGTAAGATGGTATACTTAACTATTGTTTTACAATGACGCGCATCTAAGAAAGGGCTTCAAATAATCGAAGCTTGTTCTCTCAATTAAGTGTTTTTCTCCCGGTGCATGTTTGTATCGATTTGTATCGGAGATGAGTCTGACTATTTCCCAAAATGTTCTCATTACTTGTGAACAATGGACCATACACAAATAGAGCGGGATTCTCCCAATCCTACTTATAAACGCCGATGAATTTCAATTAACAGAACAAATCAATGGAGACGATCCGTTTTTTAGAGTGCTCAGATCCCTCGTCTCAACACAGCACAAGCGGTTTCTGGCTGTTTGCCTTAACCCTTTGTCAACTGACGGTAACTGTAGTTACCACCTCAAACAAACAGTCGATTGCTCCCGTCGGTACCTTTAACTTTAACTCAAAAATCCACATTGACATGCTTTTACACAACTTATAACCAACACTACCGGTTTCATGCTGTTTGCTCCCATCTGGTAGGGAGAACTCTATCGTAGTTCTCGTGGATCGAAACACTGGCCAATGGGTAAACTAATTTTATCCTCTACTTCAGGATTCAAGGATTCAAGAATTTATGGTTGAAACGAGTTGAAACTTCACAACAACACAGGATGAAGTTATGAATGAAAATGTGAAAAATATAATAGTATATAAAAAATAGAGAATATCAAATGTAAGGCTCACAAATGATTTCATTTAGCATACGTAAATACAATTACGCTTCATACGCAACCAGGCAAGGAGAGTCCTCCACATGTTGGGGTAGTGAATTGTAAAGAAATATAGCACGTATGGCGAAAAATAGGGCTGACAATCATTACTGGAATTTGGGTCGTAAAGGAATATGGTATGTTCGCGTGTCACTTTCTGACCACACACATCAAGCAAGTGTCTTAGTCGATGTCCTTCGGTAGGCACAATTCTATAGGTCAGAATAATATCCCCTCGTATCCTCCTTTGGCTAAAGTCACATAGACACAGACGTCGAAATATTTAGATGTACGGAACAATGAGAAGACCCATCACTAACTTTGTTGCTCTGTGATAGATTGTTTCAAAGAGAGCAATATCTTTTCGCATACTATGAGCCAAGACCTCTATCACATACTCCGTCGTAGTGCAAAGGTAGACGTTCATTAACCTTGTTATCGTTAACAGCGGAATCTTTCGAATATTCTTCGAAAGATACCTGACAATCTGTTGGTCGGTCGATATATATTCTGGCAGTGCACCGCGCTCGTCATATTTCCACTAATCCATATTTAAAGATCTTTTTCTAACTAGCTCCATGTCAAGTTCCCAGGTCCCCAATCGATATGTCCAAGGAACATTCTTGCCAAGCTGGAGTATCTTAATTTTCCGTATGTTGAATGTCATTTTATTGATGGCCGCCCAATTTGACTCGTTGTCTGAATCCCATTTCAGTTTCTCACAATCATCTGCAGAACTAATTGGCTTCCAAAATTTAATATCATCCGCGAACAGAACCATTTTGGGTTATATAAGAGGGGATAAATCGTTTACATGTATTAAAAATAGGAGCGGGCATAGCACGGATACTTGTGGAACTCCACTGGTGGTTTTGAACATTTGGGATAGGACGACGTTTGCTTGAACTCGGGCGTCGCGATCTGACAGGTAGTCGCACAACCATGAGAGGAGTGGTTCATATATTCCAAGACGTATTTTTTTGAAGAAGCAAATGGTGATTGACTCTGTCAAATCCTTAGAAATGTCTAAGTAACAGACAAGAATGCAAGAACTTCCGTTTATCTCCTTCGTCCAATCGTCTTACGCTATGACAGGTTTCGTTACACAAGAGCTATGAGATTGAAACACATACAGCGCTGTCTAAAACAAATTAAGCAATTCAAAGTGTGCTACCATTCTTTCCAAGACTACATTTTCCATGGCCTTACCAATAACGGGTAATAGTGTGACGGGACGATAATTTGCAGCGTCAGATCGGCAGACTCCATTGAAGTTAGGTGTAATCACGCCGGACTGCCAAATATTTAGGTACCACTCCCTTGAGCATCGAATGGTTAAAACGGATGGAAAGCGGCTCACAAAGCTGACGATGTCAGAATCTTAGCAAATCTGGCGTGATGCCATCCGCACCTGGAGATTATCTTACATTTAGTTTGACCATTTGAGTGGCGGCAATCTCTGGATTTATCAAAATTTCGCCCAAGTTCTCGATTCCTGAGTTAGTTGAATACTCACAACGTTCCACTAAAACGTTTGACGCTGAAAAACTGCGAGAGCCTTTACTGTTTCCAACGCGATTTGTGTAAGGTTTTCAGCAAAATTCCCTGGTTTGACTTGTGCTTTCGTGTTTATGATTTTGTAAATAAACATTGGGTTGTGTTCCATTGTTGACAGCAGCATCAATCGGTGCGTTTCCTTATCCTCTCGAATAAGTGATGACAATTTGTAGCGTAACCTACGGAAATGTTGCCAATAAGTGAAAGTATTGATGACTTTATGCTGCTCGCGTGAGCGTTATCTCCGTTTTTGTTCTGCTGCGGACAACAAAAAGAAGCTCATTTTCGGATCTTCGAGGAGCGATCTGCGAGTTCTGGTCTATCTTAAGTTCCATGAAATCTATAAGTTCATTCCAATGCGAGTCAGGGCTCATGTGGTCAATCTGCCAATGCTGAATCCGTACGAGCGATTTACTCCGACTAATTTATATGCTCGGCGAACCACCCCATTCCGAGCAAGAGATTGGTGTGTAGTGCAAACATAGTTGAACACAAGCACTGAATGGCCACTAAGACCCAGCGAAACCTGGAACACGATCGCTTCGAGTTGACGTTTTCGGGTATTTTTCTTCTATTAGCTTTTCATTCGCGTCTGATATTATCGGTTATTTCGGTCGTCAAGACGGTTAGATTCGAAGGGCTAGGAACTTGCTCTTAATAGTAAGCAGACAACGGTATCCTAAAAGCATCCACTACTATGGCTTTTTAATACCGATTGTTTCGACTAGGTATTTTCACTGTTTGAGATCGTGCTCAACTTTATCTCCAGAAGGTACCCTAGGAGCATCTTTCTGAATGCCTAGAAATAAAATACTTCTCGGATTATTACCTCCTCGAGATTTATTCAACGACCTTCTCCTCCGTCATAGAAGATCAGCATGGAAACGACATGTATACTATGGAACACGTCTAAGGAGGTAAGCTTAAAAGATTAGGTTTTCCAATTCTTTCACAGACTGCAGCGTTACTAGTAAACGACGAGCATCATCCTTGTGAGAACAATGCAGGTTGCGGTTCAGTCGAACCATTGGTGAGGGAGTAACTGCGGCCAGTCCCTTCTGACTACAAAGTTTATACCACTCAACTAAGTCATGTTTGTGCTTAGCTTCAAACAGCGTTTACCGTGACTCAGTAACGTTTGTGCATAAAATACTGAGGTTCATACCCGCGGATTTTGGTTTATAATAAGAGTTGGTTTTTGAGAACTGTTTTAACTCAGTCCCTTCTCGTTTCCGTTCAGTTGAGGAGACACTGATCATGGGGAACTCTCACTCGTTTTAGTCACCATCTGCTCGGTTATCTGGGAAAATGTTGGCCTGTCCGAGTATCATGAATTTTCTATCGGCTCTTTGCACTAACCTCTAAGTCGGGTAACGACTGTGCCTTTATGACGTTTTTAACAGTTCCTTCAGTTTTTTTAGATGCGTCTCATTATTTTAACCAGGTTTTTTGCGTGAGAGATTGACGGTGATTGTTTGGCCTTTTAAACCAGACAAACATAACAAACACCGGAAGCAAAGTAAGGTGTTGCTCACATCCCCATCCCTTACACACCAAGGGATGGGATGTAAGCAACACATTACTTTGGTCATTTATAAGCGCCTTGAATGATTGAGCAATTCAAAGTAATTCAAAGTTTTAATGGTCCAAGAAGCAAATACTTTCCAGTAACCACAGATTAAAATATAGGGAATTCATAAAAAAACAACACAAATGTTTCATACATATGGAAAGTCAGCACGTGTATTCAGGTGCAAGGTTGGGTTTGGTCAACATATACTTGTCAAGTTCAGCCTTTAACATGTTCAGGCTTGTTGCGCAAATGATATGTGGGGGCAGGGAGTTACATAGAAAACAGACTCTGACAGCAAAGAAAAACCTTCGACCATTTGATCGGGAGTGTGGAATAATTAACTTGTAGCCATGCGATATGCTACCACGTGCTTCTTGCTGATGAAACACGTGTTCAAGTGGGTGATCCACAGTATGCAGAATGTTGAAAAGCGGGATGAAGTCACCTCTGAGACGACGGTACGAAAAGTCAAAGAGGTTTAGCGTCGTAATCCGCTCCTCGTATGGCCTGTTTCATAGACCGGTCACCAGTTTTGTAGCGCAGTGGTATACGCGTTGCAGCAAAGTCATGTCCTTTTCTAACCATGGGGACCATGCTTGAAAAGCATACTCCATTGTTGGTCTGATAAAGGTGTCAATTATACGTGGGAGTATCTGCTTTGAGAAACGACCAAAGATCCTTCTGAGCAATGCTAAGATTTGGCAGGACTTTCTCATATACAACAGAACAGTCCCGTGAAGACTTCAGGTTACTGCTAATCCACACGCCCAGTCTTTCTCTTAAGTAACCCATGAAAGTTGCTGAGATCCCCAAGAGTATGTGAATTCCAATGATTTACCGACGTTCAACATTTTACATTTTTGGATGTTGAATGGTAAGCAGTTCCGCAAGGACCAATTATGAACTCCTTCGAGATCTTTTTGGAATATTTGGCAATGTTCCATGGTGAGTATGCTAGTCAAGACTTTGATGTCATCCGTAAATATAATGATTTTGCTGCGTACGATTTCGGGTATATCATTCGCGTACACGAGGAAGAGTATTGGCCCCAAGACTGAGCCTTGAGGTACGCCACTTGCAACTTCTACTGGGCTGGATAGTGCCACATTATATCTAACCCTTATAACTCTACCAGTCAAGTAATCCTTTATTCAGGCCAATAGTCTGCCGCACACTCCGAGCTGCTCCAATTGTTGTAGCAGTATGCTGTGGTTAACACGGTCAAAAGCTTTAGACATGTCCAATTAACAAGCATGGATGGGGCATCCATCGTCCACGGCTCGAGTCCAATTATCAAGAGTTATGAGAAGATTTGTGAGACGGGAGTGTCTTGTCCTGAATCCGTGCTGTGTCTGAACATTGTGGTTCGTTGTATATAACAGCACAACACCGGGAGAATTATTTCCATTAATTATCGATACCAAATTTCAGGTCAGCCATTTGTCGCATTTTGCATACACTTTCAACAAACAAACGTAACGCATGAGAGTGACTTCGCTTTGAACTTACCTACTGTTGGCAAACCTTACACATGCAGCCGGTGCGCATTTTATTCTCTTAGAAGTCATCCGGTCACTTTTATGAGCAGTACTGTTCAGTGGTGAGTGCATATGCAGTGGTTCTTTCGAGCGATCGATGATGAATATCCTAAGCGCGAAGAAAAGCGGCATTCACTAATAAGCACAAAATCAGAATTGAATCCGTCAGAAAACTTCTGTAGTTCGTCTCACGATGCTGAATATATAACTTGTCGATAGTGAAGGATAAGATGTTTCCGATGACGATAGTCACTTTGAGGACTTGATGAGTATCAACGAGGTTGCACGCGTACATCCAGTAGGGGAGAATCAAGAGAAATCCGATTTCTATCGTATTATCGAATACTGCTAAGAGAGTGGTGTATCCAGAAAGCTTATTTCAAGGGGAGTCAAAAAAGGTATAATATATCCTCGTAAGAGTAAGAATAGTATATCCTGATAATAAGTAGCTAAAAATATTGCGACCGCACGGCGTGTATTCACACGCATTCACACGTATTCCACTGTTGGTAACTGTTGGCATGGCTACCACTGTAACGCAGTATACATATGTGAACACGTGATTAAATAGTGTGCCGTGACAGACTCATCGAAAACAGTGAATTACAAGTTCAGTTTGATTTAACTCGTAAAAAATATTCTGTGCAACAGAGCAAACTATGGTAAGCGCATCCGCATTTCTGATAATAATAATAATAGTTATTTTGATGCAAAGAAATGTGAGTGGAATTGGTTTGAGTAGTTTTGGGTAACGTTTCACCTGACACAGAAGCTTCGTCAGACCAAGGGTGATAGTCAGGACAGGGAACATGATTAAGTGGCGGTCAACCCACCATCACTTATTTGACCTTACCGCTAAACAGCCTATAGCACGCTTACCGTGTGTCACGTCTCGTGGGTATTACCAGGATCAGTGGTCGATTTTCCTACTAGTGTGTATCCATATCAATCAGTTGACACGGCGGTCCACATCCGTAAAAGTACATAACTAACTGGATTAAGGTTGACCTATTTTTGAAGAAAAACAATAATCTAATTAACTATTAGGTATAAGGTGAATAATAACTATTTACCGTCGCAGCAGTGCCGAGCGCTAGATTCTGGAGATTTTTACCCAATCCACCTTGACTGCCAGTCGACCTGTCTTCGCAATTTCGACCGCCTCCGTATGTAGGCGTTCGGTGTACGGTTTAATAGCGCGTCTTAATATTCCCACATTGTCTAGATCGACGCTATGGTCCGTATCTAAAACGTGCTCTGCCAAGGAGGAATCACGAATAAGGGATTGATATTCCCTCGCATCCGGACAGGCTTTCAGTGTTCTTCGATTCTAGTGTGGATTACCTTGAATTAACTTGAATTACAGGATATTCATAAATGAAAAAACTATTTCTTGGTTTTGTGTTAAACGCCACGTATCATGATATTTCTAATGCTGATTTCTGTACTTTCATTGAGTTAGTGATTTACAATCTACAGAAATGCAATTCAAACATTGTCAGTTTATCATAACAATTTTATGGAAATTATGATAATTAAAGCTAATGCGTACCATAGTATATATGGTAACATATTGTGCAGGAAAATAGATTTTCAGTTTACAGTTGCTGACTTATCGTATACCAATAATTTTGTCTATTTTCAAATGAAAGTTTTACATATTTGGAAGAAGGCAATAGATTCCAGCAGTACACCATATGGATATCTTGCACATACAGATTACGATTCCAAACGGTAATGAAGTTTGGCTTGGCGAAGTATTTTTAACTTAGTTTAGTTGTTGGATTCACGTAATTGCCAAGCGCGAATAAAATTTATATAGAAAATACTAATTGAACTTAGTGACATTGCTGTTGGATAAATTTGATTGCATGTAAGGAGAACAAAGTTATTTTGACCTTATGAGGCTTTACTGGTATTTTATAGTAATTTAACAAACCGATTCATCAACACACAGCTATTTGTTTTAGAAACATTTCTGCGAGAGACTCTAAATATAAAAATTTATTTTCACATTTTACATGCTTAGTAAAATACCACGAAGAACAATAACATTTTACAACAGTGTCAAATTTTGAAAAGTGATAGTAAGAATTGTTCTATATTAACAGTTTAATGATATTTTGCGAAGATTCCCGTACGAGTTATTTGTTTGGGCGATAAAAAAGTTCAAAATCCTCCTTAATCTAGATCAGTCTTTCAATCCCCGAATCGTGTGATTCTAATTCCTCTGGACCTTATACGTCTAACTCACATTAATTATGTCATAAATTGGAATCTCCTAGCAATTATTGTATTCCGAAAATGCTCTTAGCTGATTATTACTTGAACGAACTATTCTCACTCTTCGTGTATCAAGAAATTTGATTAATATGTTTTTATATTTGACAGGTAATGGAAACCAAACCTTACGTTAGCTGTGATTTGGACCGATATTTAGTGGTTCAAGAAAAATACACCATATTAGAAGTTCGAGTGAATTTTTCGGAGAATCTGACAACAATCGAACAGAAAATTGAATTCAAAATGAATTTTCCAAAATTGGATGAACTGATGATCATAGGAATCGCAGGTGAGTCACAACTAACATTAATCAATGATTTTCATCGATTTGGAAGTTTATTGAAGAGCAAAAAACCGTGTCTATAAATTGTTCGAAAAATATTGTTGTTGTTGGCCTCGTTCGGTCGATGTCGACCATGGATATACATCACAAACGCGTGAATGTTCAAGTTTTGCAGCTTTTTGAGTGACTAAACAGTCCGATTCGGGAGGAACAATCTCGCCCGCAGCGCTGGCAACGATAGTCAGAACTCGGTTGTATTGCATCAGTTGCACGTCGGCGGTGTGATCTGCGTTCAGCCGCCAAGATCTGTATCTGCTCCTCCACAGCATGCAGACAACGCTTCACACAGAGCATTCAATAAGAGCGGTCAAGAGCAAGTTCTTCCTAACTCGCCGGGTCAATGCCAAGAGCTTTCATATCTCTTTTACAAACGTCTTTGTACCGCAAGTGCGGTCTGCTCAATGGTCGACTTCCTAGATGCAACTCTCTATAGAGTATATCTTTCGAAATAAAACTATTTTCCTTTATATAGACATGACCAAGCCAGCGCAGGCAGTGCAGTCGCAATAGAGTGACCATGCTCTGTAGACCAGCTTTTGAAAGCACTTCAGCATTAGTCACTCTGTCCATCCACGATATGTTTAAGATACGACGGATGCTTCGTAGATGGAAAGCATTCAGCTTCCGTTCCTGTCATTGCCGTACAGTAAAGCATTTAGTACGCACGCGCTGTACACCATCATCTTCGTCTTTACGGTCAGCTTTCGGTTACCCCAAACACGAGAGTTCAAACGGGACAGAATGATAGCTGCTCTGCCAAACCGCTTATCAATCTCCGTGTCTAGCGAGAGGTTATCCGCAATGGTTGAACCAAGGTATGTGAACTGATGTACTGATTCAAGCTGACCGTTTCCAACATTTATGATGGGAGGCGATACAGTCCCTTGGCTAATTACTTTGGTCTTGCTCATGTTGATTGTTAGCCCAAAGTCTTTGCATGCCGACGAAAAACAGTCCATTAGAGACTGGAGGTGCTCTTGGGAGTGAGCACTAAAGGCTGCATCGTCGGCAAACCGCACATTTCGTGCCTTGGTTTGTGCTCTCAACCGGTTTAGGTTGAAAAGCTTGCCATCATTTCGCGTGCGTAGGTAAATAGCTTCTGTCCTCGTCATAAAAGCGTTCTTAAGAAGCTGAGCAAAGAAAATGCCGAACAGCGTGGGAGCAAGTACACACCCTTGTTTGACGCCTCGGCGAATTTCAAAGGCTTCTGAGCTGAAACCGTTAAAATGGACTGAGCTTTTCATGCCTGAGTGGAACGAAATAATGAGTTTTAGCAGTCTTGGGGTGCAGCCTATCAATTCAAGCATTTTGAAAAGACCCTCCCTGCTGCTGATTAAATTAATAAAAACAGCGTATAATGACATACGCTGTTCCCAACACTTTTCTTGATGTTGTCTCAGCGAGAAGATCATGTCAACGGTTGATCTTCCCTTGCGGAAGCTAATTAAGATTAGGAGTCAATTCTATCAGCTAAAACTTGCATTCGGATTTGTTAGACTTTAGCAAACAATTTGCCTACAACATTCAGAAGGAAGATTTCTCTGTAATTGTTGCAGTCGCCTCTATCTCCTTTATTCTTGAATAGCGTTGTGATCTTTGTGTCTCGCATCTCTTGTGGGACACACTACTCTTGCCAGCACTGAAGGAGCAAATGGTGGAGTGGTTTTAATAATGCTGCTCTACCGCATTTGATGAGCGCAGGTGGAATTCCGTCGTCACCAGGGGCTTTCCTATTCGCTAAGCGGTCGATGGCTCTATTGAGCTCATCAAGAGTAGGGGGAGTTTCTAGATATTCAATAGTCGACAACCGCTCGACATTTTCAAATACATGTAGTAAAACCGTACTGTCCCTAGAGTAGAGAGAGGAGAAGTGCTCTACCCATCTTTCCATCTGCTGAGTTTTGTCCACAATCGGGTCACCAGATACAGACATAATGGGAGCCGTTTTAAGTTTGTTTGGACCAATGGCTCTCTTGATCTCATCATACATGCCGTGAAAATTTCCAGTATCCGCAGCTTTTGGATACTAAGGCATAATTCTGAAAGGCGTAGTCCATTTTCATTGGTTTCATCTACACCGAATCTCCCGAGACAGTTTTGCCGAAATTCGTAATCCGCACCAACTCTAGCATTGAAATCACCCCACGATTGGATTCATACGAATTGCGAAATTGATCATGATGCTTGTAATATTGGCAGAATGGCCGCATACATAGAATCGGGTTCCAAGGTAGTCAGGCCGTGGCGGTTTTGGGGATAAACTCCCAATTCCAGAAATTCTTCAATGGCACGCGTCTCATATAGACTATAATATCCAATTCCAGCTCCTGGCCTGCACGCGTGTCAGTTCACCAAAAGTGAAATGAAACCCTTATCTCAATACCCAACTGCCTTGTGTCTACAATCGATTACGTAAAAGGATTCAGGAGTCAACCTCAAGGATGAATCAGGAGTTGGAGTCCCGTTAGGCAATCCGAAGTGTTCTATAAATTCGTCCGGCAAACTCCTGCGAATAAAATGATTGATTGATTGATAAATAATGTTCGCATAAACAACAGCTAGTTCTTGATATTGATCCGCCCTGGCAAACATCACAACGCACCAATAAAAAGGACAATCTATTCCCCGTCTACGTCTAATAACACGGGAAGCAGCAGATACAGGTTCAAGGCTTGGCTGGCGTAGAGCTCAGCGCTTGGGGCTGGTTTCGAAGGTGGGAGAGATTTAAGGGTCTCATTGGACGGCTACCGCCTGCCTCAATCTGGCAGCCCCCAGTTAACTAGGTGCTTTCTAGCCGCGCTCTGCTATCCACATCGAATGCATGGGAATTGGCAATCAACCGACAAGCATAATGTATTTTTCCGCACATTCGAAACGAATAACTAAAACAACAAAGGTCAGTTCTTGAAATGGCTACCTGGAACGCCCAGAATTTGATGAGGACGTCTTAATTCCATTCAATTCAATTCAATTTTTATGGTCTAAAAAGCATACAGCTTTACAAAATCTACAGAATAATATGGGAATTACGAATAACATGGTTAGAAAAAAACGGGATTTGTTTGTTTACTGTGCAGTTTAGGAATCAAGTAAAAATCCATAGGACAGAAACTGTTTTCAAAGTTCGAAGCTTTTATGGTGTAAAATGGTTCAAATGTTGGATTGGTCGACATGAAATTGTCCAAATTCGATTTGAATATATCGAAGTTGGGTGAATGTGCAACATTACAAGGTAGGGTGTTCGAGGTAAAGCATAGACGTACAGAATAAAAATACCTTCGTCAGTTTAGTCTCGAGTCGGGAATAAGTACTGATTAGTCGTGACTCCGGCTGGTTCTGTGTGGTAGTCGCGTGAATAGTTTATTTAGGGGATGGTTGGGGGTATGCAGTATATTGAACATAAGAATCAAATCACCCCTAAGACGGCGGTAACGAGGGTCGAATAGATTGAGACTTGCAATACGATCTTCGTATTGTTTGTGCTGCAAACCGCTTACGAGCTTGGTGGTCCGATAATATATTCTCTGCAAGAGGCTGATGCCCTTCTGTAGCTATGGTGACAAAACCTGAACCGCATACTCCATGGTTGGCCTCAAGTACGTATCAATTATTCGATGAACGGTTTGCTTTGTGAACTTCCCGAACACGCGTTTTAGCAGTAGCGGTAATCGTGACGTCTTTTCATAGACAGCTGTGGCGTTATTTGACGGTTTCAAAGTGCTGCTTACCCACACACCCAAGTCCTTCTCTTTGAAATCCGAAGTCGTGCGTACTTGTGTCCACAGCTTCGTGTCATCCGCAAATAATAGGATTTTGCAGCGAACAAGTTTATGTAGCGCTCGAAAATATATAGAGTAAGGAAATAAGCTGAATGTTGACGTGAATGTCCTGCATGAGACCTGATTACAAGACACTAGTATGCTAACAGATAGAAATTACACAATTTTTGGGAAAGAAAGTGTTTCTGATGAGCCTTGGCTGCATGGAGTTGAGTTTGCCGTGCGAAACGACAAACTTAAATCAATCGGAGCAAGCAGCAGTGGGAGAGAAAGGATTTGGTCTCTAAATCTAAAATACATTAGTGGTACCGTTCCGTTTGTCAACGTTTATGCCCCGACGCTCTCTACGGCGCCTGCTGAAAAAGAAGCTTTTATCATATCCATACATCAGTCCTGAAAAACCTGCCGTATTGAAACTGTGTAGTCGTAATGGGTGATTTCAATGCCGGAGTTGCTGCAGATTACGAGTGTTGGCAAAACTGTATCGAAAGTTTCAGGGTACTTAAAACCAATATAAATGGACAACGTCTTTTAGTAATGTGCACATGGTTCAGTCTTTTTGTCAGTAACACTTTTTAAGCAAAACCATAGCATGACATCTCTTGGAAACATCTTCACTCTAAGCATTGGCATCAACTTGATCTTTTTCTTGTCGGGCGCACTATTATAGAAACCCTAATACTCACCAGATCAAATCAAAGCGCAGACTGCGACACTGATCATTCGCTGGTCTGTGCAAAGATGAAGATTCTCCAAACGAGATTTCAGCGCACCAACTTGTCTGCTGAGCCTAGGATTGACGTCACTTGCATGTACGTACATAATATTGCTGCGCGATTTGCAAATTTCTTCACAGTCGAGTTCAACAAGGCAACCCTACTTGAATCAGCTTCAGTAACCTCGGAATCGCCAAAAAGCTTCATATGCCGAGGCTCATTGTCCAATTTCGGTCCCAAGATACCTCAATCCTAGCGACTGGATCGCAGCAAAAGCTTTTGAGACGACTGCTGTGTTGGATGAGAAACGGTCAACATTCTTGAGGTTTGAATGTATGCCAACAGATGAAAGCTTACGACATCTAAGAGCAGATATTAATATGGTCCCACTGACAGCCAGATGAGGTTTTAAATGCTTATTTGTCTGAATTTAGCCTAAGCACCTAAACGCTTCGGATAATGGAAATATTCACGTTATGTATGATTAAATCAAGAGAGCCATTGGTGTAAACAAACTTTAAGAGGCTCCCATTAAATCTCTATCTGGCAACCCGATTGTCGACATAGCTCAGCAGATGCAAAAATGAGTAGAGCACCTCGCCTCTTTTTACTCTAGCGAGAGTAATGTTTTACCACGTGTACTTGACGATGCTAAGCGATTGCCGACCATTGAATATCTCGATACTTCCTATAATCTTGATAATATCAATAGAGCAACCGATCGTTTAGCGATTAGGAAGGCCCCTGCTGATGACGCAGTTCCCGCTGCGCTCATTAAATGCTGTATAGCAGCATTATTACAACCTCATCACAATTTCCTTATTCAGTGCTGGCATGAGGAGTGTCTCACAATAGATGCAACACACAGATTATCACGCTATATAATGATAAGGATGATAGAGGCGACTGCAATAATTACAGAAAAAACTGCCTTCTGAATGTTGTCGGCAAATTGTATGCTATGGTCTAACAGATCCGGCTACATGTTTAGCTGCTGGAGCTTCCTCCAAATCTGGCTCCCACATGAAAATTCATCCGTTAACATTATCTTTTCCAATTTCGAAATACAACTTCGCAAAACAGTGTATGCTCCTATAAGATTTTTTCATCGATTAAACCAATGCATCTGTCTGCGTCAGCATGAAAAGTATTCCAAAATGCTTGATCTGATATGTTGCCTCCCAAAACTGCTTAAACTCCTTATTTCGTTTCAATCTGGTATGAAGGGCTAAGACCGTTTTTACGGTTTCAGTTCAGAAGCCTTTGAAATTGACCGCGGCGTCAAACTAGGGTATGCTCTTGCTCCCAAGCTTTTAAGAAATTTTCATTGCTCCGCTTCTGAATAACAATTGTAAACAGAGTACAGAAGACATTCTCATACGCACGCGAAGTGATGGCAAGCTGTTCAACGTGGAACGGTTAAGAGCAGTAACCGAGGCATAGAATGTGTTAATCCGTGACCCGCTGTTTGTTGAAGATGCAACCGTCACCGCTCGCTCCCAAGAGAACCTCCCGTCGCTAAAGGACTACTTTTCGTCGGCATGTAAAACCTTCGGGCTAACAATCATCATGAGAAAGACCAAAGTCCATTGTGAACAAATTGTATAGCATTCAATCATCACTGTCGGAAACAGTCAGCACGAACTAGTACATATGTTCATTCATCTTGGTTCAATCACTGTGAATAGCTTCTAGTTAGACACGGAGATTGATAAACCGAATTGTAAAGCAGCTGCCATTTTGTCCAGATTGAACTCTCATGTTTGGGGTAAACGCAAGGTGACTGAAAAAAACAACGATGATGTTATACTGCGCGTGCGTAATAAATGCTTTATTGAACGGCAGTGAGATCTGGGACATCCACGCAAGAGACGAACGGAAGCTGAATGCTTTCCATCTGCGAAGAGTCCGTCGTACCTTGAACATATCGAGGTTGGAAAATGTGACTAATTCTGAAGTGATTTGAAAAGCTGGTCTACAGAGCATGTTTACCCTACCACGAAAGCGCCGCCTGTGGTGGCTTGGCTACGTCTACAGACTGGAGAATGATCTAATGCGAAAGATCTACTCTAATATGTGTTGCAATCAGGAAGTCGTTTAGGCACATCGCACCTTCGGTACAAAAACGTTTGCAAAAGAGTTTTGAAAGCTCTTGGCATTGACCCCGCGAAGTGCGAAAAACTTGCTGTTTACCGCTCACCTCGGAGGCATTGTGTACAGCGTCCGCTGCAAGCTGGAGATGAGCAGATCACGGCGCCGGGGTGCAACTGACGCCCTACAACCGAGGTCTACCTATCGCTGAAAGCGCCTCAGGAGAGATATCTCCTCCCGAAAAAAACCGTCGTCGATGTTGTTGTTGTTGGCCTCCGTCGATCGATGTCGACCAAAAGCTGTTCTTCAAAAATGTAGTCATGAAATTCATGGTATTTTGATGTACATCCATGGTTGACATCAACCAAAGGGAAGCCAACAAAAAATAGAATCTTGTCGTAAATTTTGCGAGTAGTATCGTCCAGCTTAATATTTAAAACATTCAAGCATTTTGATTGGATATTATGGTGTAGTGAATAACTGAATCGTACATAATGGAATTACTTGACACGATTGAGGTTGAAATACGGCAATACCTGATACAAACATGATTCTGATACAAATACAGTTTTCTGCAATAACATGCTTGATAATACATGTATATAAATATTTTTCTGCTAAAATTAGTTTGTACCATAATTCCAACAAATACTCGTTAGTTAAATTTTAATGACGATTGATTCGTATGCTGAACACCAGCTTAGTTTATCGATGATGGATATATTGCACTCAATAACCATACGGAGCCGAGGCGACCGGAAATGCACAATGTATCATATGACGAAAGTGGTGCAAATATTCACGAACAAACGGGATTATTTCATAAAACAAAAAAATAAAACACTCAGTAAGGGACGATAACCAAATAGCTCGAATCGCAATACAACCCGGCTAGGGTTGCGTGCAAGAATTTTCCATACGTTGCAAAACCAATTTATTCGTAATGAACAATTTTCTATAAATAGCAATACTAAACAAATATACAAAATTGCAAAAAATTAACTAAACACTAAACACTTTCAATAAAAATTACGAGCGTCCATGAGCAGAAAATAACGCGCAGGTGCAAGGCCAGTCATCAAAATGACGGGAAGGATTAAACCAGAATAATAATAAGGGTGTAAAAAAGGAGAAGACAATTTCTGGTAAAATATTTAAAAACATCAAAAAATGAAATGTGTGCAATTTGTTGGGAGCACAGAATATGTAGTCGGGATTGTCACCACGACTAGTGGCCAACCAGTTTACAACAATTGAGTTCTTCATCACGCAATTATAATAAATTTTCTAATGAGGATAACCTAACGTTGGTTCGACCACATGATACTGTCTTGGAACCATGCAAGTTGGAAATTCGCAAACAAAACGTCTCCGGAGTTAGTCCCAATGGCTCCATTAGGTCCTTATCTACTAAGGTGCAGTCCGAAATCTTGTCAAGAAAGGCGTGAGTGAACACCGTTCCACGCGACGGGACGAAACCAAGATGTACGCCATTAGAAGCTAAATTATAGGAATCACATGTCCGAACGATTTCGCTTGTTATTTTTTGTTATTTGCAATCGACCTAAGTAGCAGTTAGTGATGAGTCTTACCACAACCGTCAAGCCCGCACAATTGCTGAGTCTGCAATTCTATGATTGTCTTTGAGGCACCGAAAGCTCCTTCTATTTTGCTTAATTGTTTGCCAATTTTTTTTCGACGTCATCACTTCGGAAAACGGAACATTTCTACAGAGGGTAGTTTAGCTAACAAAGAATACAGATATTTGTTAGTGGAGCTTGGTGGACAGAAGCAATTCTACGGTCGGAATGTGGAGGATGTGAAGATTTCCTGGTTTCAGAGGCCAGGGAGCCATATTTTGTACTAGCTACATTACTATCTCTCTCTATCAAAGCCGTCAGGTCTCCAAAGGAGGGCTCTTTGTTTAGGGCCATGAGAAACTCCGACACTTCAGCCCATTTTATCTGCAGAGGCTGACCTGAGACTCTATATCACTGGAAAATGACCTGATGAAGTTGACAAAGTCCGTTGGTGAACCATTAAAGGGCTCGATTTCATTTTTTGGCAAACTAAGTCCCACGGCCAACCTTTAAATAGAGTTACGGCGAAAGGCTGCGGTAGTTGATTATCGTCATCTGTACGCTTCATGGAATTCATCGCACCCTGATCAACATAGTCATCCTGTGCGCACCTACTCTTCGCTTTCTTCAAAGCTAGTCGTTACTTTCTAAGTCTCAACTCTTCTTCTGCTACACACAACTCTTCTTACCATGGGTCATTCTGTTCCTCCTCTCATTCCCTGGTCCTGTCTGGAAACCTGAGTTGATGAATGCATAGTAGAAAACTAGAAGAGGGAACATGAGGATCAAAATCGCTAGAAAGACTGTGTGGTTGACTCACATGAATTGGTGATCTGGGTGGAAACGGAAGAGTCACGAAAATGCTTTCGATTCGCTTGAGGTTTTCCGCTTCGTTCCAATTCTTCGACATAATTCTCGTTTTTGCCATATTTTTATCGTCCAACGATTACCCAGAAATTGTTGAGTACTGCTAGGGACGATATCCAAATAGCTCGAATTGCAATATATAATCGTGTACAACCAGGTTAGGGTTGCGTGCAAGAATTGTTCAAACGTTGCAAAACCAATTTATTCGTAATGAACAATTTTCTATAAATAGCGGTACTAAACAAATATACAAAATTGCAAAAAATTAACTCAACACTAAAAATCCGGGATTAGTTTCAATAAAAATTACGCGCGTCCATAAGCAGAAAATAACGCACAGGTGCAATCAAGTAAAATGACGGGAAAGATTAAAACAAAAATAAGAAGGTTGTTCAAAAGGTGAAGACAATTTCTGGTAAAATATTTAAGAACATAAAAAAATGAATGTGTGCAATTTGTTGGTAGCACAAAATAGGTAGTCCAAACAGGCCAAATAATTACGAAACTTAAATGTGAATATCACATTTACACAGCCACCCGGAAGACACGCGGCTTCAAACATACAACATACACATATCTTCACATGTGGCTATACCCGGTAGAAAATCGGGTAAACGTCACACCCAACACTGTACGTGTCAATTCAGAACGATACAAAGTCCTATCTACAGAATTGAAGTTAACTACTCATAAGTAATTAAAATCAATAATATTGGCGAACACGACGGAAATTACTGACGACGAATGTGAATATCGCATTTGTATACTCAAAAGCGTTAACTTGCATGCATTTCCCTCACACAACCATATCTCACAAATTGTTTCGTGCTATTACAGTTCATCAGGTAAAAACTGTAGGATCATGATCCGCATGCGCTTGAAACAGCAGAAAAATGATAAACGAGTTGCGTTGTATACAACTGTTTGGTAATGATTTTCAATCAAGAGCCCACTCTCATGTAGACCGGGTTTGAACCCATGAGCATGAAAAGAGCTCATTTGCATACATTTCTGTCACTGACATTCCATGAACAATTTAAGGCTGTTTGCACTAATATAGTAGAGACAGTAAGGTCAATATCCGCATGCGCTTGGAACAGTGTAAAAATGGTAAGCAAGATTGTGGGTTCATGTGATTGAACAGGTTGATCGTAGCAACCTTACCCAAATTGGCAAACAAGCGCAACATGTTTAAATAAAATACTCAGTTTTATAGGTTGGGTCGAATAGATTTTTTATAAAAGCATATTTTCAGGAGGTTTAAAGCAGAAGCATATGTAAATAGTTAAACTGATTACTGCACTAGGCGTGACATTGCTAAGTTGATCTATATGCAACCTATCCATCAGGTAAATAATTAACTCAAAATCTTTTCAGTCACAATTAAGCCATTCTAAAAATGCTCATTTGTATGCATTTTCATCAAACAGAGTCATTTGAGTTTCTTCAGCGACAGACCGTAGTGACTAAACCCGGTTTACTGTTGTTCGCACGTAAAATAAAATGCTTTGCGTCGCAACGTTTTTTTTTAACGTGAGAATAAAATTATGTATTTCCATCTATTCTATAATCGGTTGATCTGCAGATGCAGAGCTTAATTTCGGTAAATGTTCTATACAAGTATAAGTAGATGACAATTTACAGACATTTTATTCAACGCCGTTATTTTCATTAGCATACATTTAAATTGTATATAACCGAACGATTTGAATTTTCTAGGCAGCAGAATGAGATCTACTGAAGATGATGGAAGTACGTCAACTAAAATTCACCTTTTTACTTTTATTATGATACGTGTATTACTGAGTGACATGTCAGTGGTTCTAACCCATGACCATGAAAAAAGCTCATTTGCATACATTTCTGTCACTGACATTCGATGAACAATTTAAGACTGTTTGCACTAATATAGTAGAGACAGTAGGTCAGGATCCGCATGCGCTTGGAACAGTGTAGAAATGGCAAACAAGATTGTGGGTTCATGTGATTGAACAGGTTGATCGTAGCAACCTTACCCAAATTGGCAAACAAGCGCAACATGCTTAAATAAAATACTCATTTTTATAGGTTGGGTCGAATAGATTTTTTATAGAAGCATATTTTTAGGAGGTTTAAAGCAGAAGCATATGTAAATAGTTAAACTGATTACTGCACTAGGCGTCACATTGCTAAGTTGATCTATATGCAACCTATCAAACAGTTAAATAATTAACTCAAAATCTTTTCAGCCACAATTAAGACATTCTAAAAATGCGCATTTGTATGCATTTTCATCAAACAGAGTCATTTGAGTTTCTTCAGCGACAGACCGTAGTGACTAAACCCAGTTTACTGTTGTTCGCACGGAAAATAAAATTCTTTGCGTCGCAACGTTTTTTTTCACGTAAGAATAAAATTATGTATTTCCATCTATTCTATTATCGGTTGATCTGCAGATGCAGAGCTTAATTTCGGTAAACGTTCTATACAAGTATAAGTAGATGACAATTTACAGACATTTTATTCAACGCCGTTATTTTCATTAGAATACATTTAAATTGTATATAACCGAACGATTTGAATTTTCTAGGCAGCAGAATGAGATCTACTGAAGATGATGGAAGTACGTCAACTAAAATTCACTTTTTACTTTTATTATGATACGTGTATTACTGAGTGACATGTCAGTGGTTCTAACCCATGACCATGAAAAAAGCTCATTTGCATACATTTCTGTCACTGACATTCCATGAACAATTTAAGGCTGTTTGCACTATTATAGTAGAGACAGTAATGTCAGGATCCGCATGCGCTTGGAACAGTGTAGAAATGGCAAACAAGATTGTGGGTTCATGTGATTGAACAGGTTGATCGTAGCAACCTTACCCAAATTGGCAAACAAGCGCAACATGCTTAAATAAAATACTCATTTTTATAGGTTGGGTCGAATAGATTTTTTATAAAAGCATATTTTCAGGAGGTTTAAAGCAGAAGCATATGTAAATAGTTAAACTGATTACTGCACTAGGCGTCACATTGCTAAGTTGATCTATATGCAACCTATCAAGCAGTTAAATAATTAACTCAAAATCTTTTCAGCCACAATTAAGACATTCTAAAAATGCGCATTTGTATGCATTTTCATCAAACAGAGTCATTTGAGTTTCTTCAGCGACAGACCGTAGTGACTAAACCCGGTTTACTGTTGTTCGCACGTAAAATAAAATTCTTTGCGTCGCAACGTTTTTTTTCACGTGAGAATAAAATTATGTATTTCCATCTATTTTATTATCGGTTGATCTGCAGATGCAGAGCTTAATTTCGGTAAACGTTCTATACAAGTATAAGTGGATGACAATTTACAGACATTTTATTCAACGCCGTTATTTTCATTAGAATACATTTAAATTGTATATAACCGAACGATTTGAATTTTCTAGGCAGCAGAATGAGATCTACTGAAGATGATGGAAGTACGTCAACTAAAATTCACCTTTTTACTTTTATTATGATACGTGTATTACTGAGTGACATGTCAGTGGTTCTAACCCATGACCATGAAAAAAGCTCATTTGCATACATTTCTGTCACTGACATTCCATGAACAATTTAAGGCTGTTTGCACTATTATAGTAGAGACAGTAAGGTCAGGATCCGCATGCGCTTGGAACAGTGTAGAAATGGCAAACAAGATTGTGGGTTCATGTGATTGAACAGGTTGATCGTAGCAACCTTACCCAAATTGGCAAACAAGCGCAACATGTTTAAATAAAATACTCATTTTTATAGGTTGGGTCGAATAGATTTTTTATAAAAGCATATTTTTCAGGAGGTTTAAAGCAGAAGCATATGTAAATAGTTAAACTGATTACTGCACTAGGCGTGACATTGCTAAGTTGATCTATATGCAACCTATCAAGCAGTTAAATAATTAACTCAAAATCTTTTCAGCCACAATTAAGTCATTCTAAAAATGCGCATTTGTATGCATTTTCATCAAACAGAGTCATTTGAGTTTCTTCAGCGACAGACCGTAGTGACTAAACCCGGTTTACTGTTGTTCGCACGTAAAATAAAATCTTTGCGTCGCAACGTTTTTTTTCACGTGAGAATAAAATTATGTATTTTCCCATCTATTTATTATCGGTTGATCTGCAGATGCAGAGCTTAATTTCGGTAAACGTTCTATACAAGTATAAGTAGATGACAATTTACAGACATTTTATTCAACGCCGTTATTTTCATTAGCATACATTTAAATTGTATATAACCGAACGATTTGAATTTTCTAGGCAGCAGAATGAGATCTACTGAAGATGATGGAAGTACGTCAACTAAAATTCACCTTTTTACTTTTATTATGATACGTGTATTACTGAGTGACATGTCAGTGGTTCTAACCCATGACCATGAAAAAAGCTCATTTGCATACATTTCTGTCACTGACATTCCATGAACAATTTAAGGCTGTTTGCACTAATATAGTAGAGACAGTAAGGTCAGGATCCGCATGCGCTTGGAACAGTGTAGAAATGGCAAACAAGATTGTGGGTTCATGTGATTGAACAGGTTGATCGTAGCAACCTTACCCAAATTGGCAAACAAGCGCAACATGCTTAAATAAAATACTCATTTTTATAGGTTGGGTCGAATAGATTTTTTATAGAAGCATATTTTTAGGAGGTTTAAAGCAGAAGCATATGTAAATAGTTAAACTGATTACTGCACTAGGCGTCACATTGCTAAGTTGATCTATATGCAACCTATCAAACAGTTAAATAATTAACTCAAAATCTTTTCAGCCACAATTAAGACATTCTAAAAATGCGCATTTGTATGCATTTTCATCAAACAGAGTCATTTGAGTTTCTTCAGCGACAGACCGTAGTGTCACTAAACCCGGTTTACTGTTGATCGCACGTAAAATAAAATTCTTTGCGTCGCAACGTTTTTTTTTCACGTGAGAATAAAATTATGTATTCCCATCTATTTTATTATCGGTTGATCTGCAGATGCAGAGCCTAATTTCGGTAAACGTTCTATACAAGTATAAGTAGATGAAAATTTACAGACATTTTATTCAACGCCGTTATTTTCATTAGAATACATTTAAATTGTATATAACCGAACGATTTGAATTTTCTAGGCAGCAGAATGAGATCTACTGAAGATGATGGAAGTACGTCAACTAAAATTCACTTTTTTACTTTTATTATGATACGTGTATTACTGAGTGACATGTCAGTGGTTCTTGCAGAATGTTTACATCCTCGCTTTCTATTTCGAATAAGATCTTTCAATGTACGAGCACGTAAACATGAAGTCAATGTTGTACTAATTATAACGATTATTTTTGACAAATAATTCAGTTATACTAGAGGAAGGCCAAGAATTGTTCAAAATGGGTGAGCTATTTTTATTTAAATCACGAACGTATGTAACATATCATATCTGTGAACGTAATGCATAAGAATTAAATCCGATCGAAACATTTGTTCCGCATTCTGATGTTTGCGTACAAAATCAATTCATATTTTTTTATTGGAATTGTTCTCTCAAAAATTTGTTCTCAATTGAACTTACGATCAGTATAATCCAATGAAAAAAAATTTTCAGGGGTGGATGTGAGATGACATTCATTTGGTGCTGGTTGGAAACAAAGACTAAGTTAAGTGGCCAGATTGTACTCTCCAAACTGGTTGAGCGGATGTAAATAAATCGGCGTGCTGGAGCTGTGATTAACATGTACCTAAACGGATTCAGCCGTAAAACCCAATATATAAAGCTTAATTTGAGACATGAACTGGTGTGTTCATTTCATATGAATTTCAGTCTCTCGCCTCTCCACTCTAGGGTAGTATATATATATATTATATTATAGTACTATATATTATGTGGGTGTGTGTGTGTGTGTTTAGTGTGCAGTGTGCAGAGCTTGACGTGTGCTGTAAACGACACAGGGTTATAGTTGAATGTCTCAATGTACGAAGAATATGAGGTGTCGTAACAAGATGAACCACTTTGCTCAATACCAGACATCACTCATTAGATTACTCCGAACCGGAGGTCAAGGACGCTTATGAATACGCTACAATATGCTTCTAGAAATCGGATGTGAAACACCTTCAAACAGTAGTTGCATCTAGTGACCTTTTAGAAAATTTATATTTCTGTTATTTTTGATGCAAATTGCCGTAAGATTTTAATTCTTTACTCTACAAATAATTCCCACCTTCCTTCCATTCCAATCAACTCATGAAAGCGGATGTGCAGAACGTTGTATCAGACACGATGGATAATTAGTACAACTGAACGAGCCCCTTACAAGTGAGACTACACGCGTAAATCTTCATTTAAAGCTTCACGTATGCTAAACAATATGTAAATTTTCAAGGATTTTATAAGTTTATTTTAAATGTGGAAAACTATTTAAGAACTAAGCGTAAAAAACGTTGCCAAAGTGGCCTTATCCATAAAATTCTGCCTACAATGCTGCTGTAATTCTGTCAAACATTGCGCGTTAAATGTTGTCATTAAATGAGAGGAAATATGTTGTATTTAACAGAAATTTTTCGTTAGCCTTTAACGGTGAAATGTGTGGAGGAAGTAATGTTGTGCATAGCCAGTCATGAATGTCAATAAACAGCGACTAAACTCTTGATTTGGTGTCCTTAGATCCTGATCAACCACGAATGTTCATCAAACACTTGACAGCTTCATGTTTCACGGCTTTGCAAATGACTAAACAGTTCGATTCGATAGGAGAAAGCGTTTCAACAGCGACTACAATAACGCGCAGTGCTTGGACTTTCAGCGATATTTGCACGATGTCGGGGTGAACACGTTCAGATGTCGAGAGGAATATTCCACTAATTGCCATTCCGTATACGACTGAGCCTGCGTTAGCAGCACTGTCGTTGTAGAGTAAGCATGCTTTCCTGACAAGGTTTTAAAAAGCTTTTCTGTATTTGCTAAATTGGAAATCCATGATATTTTTAAGATGATGCACACGCTCCCTGAAAAGGTAACAATCAAGCTACGTTCGTTTCTTGCTTGGATGATCCGTACATTACAATATTTAATAGGTAAGCGCAGCATACCATCATGTTCAAACCTGACAAAATGGCAGATTTTAATCTCGTTGCCTTGCGAGCGGTTATGTACATTAATTAAACCAAAATATATATAATGGTGTACTTGTTTATACTGTCAGAGAGTCAAAAATATCCCATGAACTAGGACTTTGGTTTTGCACACAATTATTGCCAAACCGAATTATTTGCATTTTGACGAAATGCAATTAACTGGCGACTAAAGTTGCATTTGAGAGTAAGCAATGCTGACTACATCTCCGTAAAACAACGGACTATGGATTAGAACATTCCGTTTCTTAGTTTGTGCTCTCAATCGAGTTGCATGGGTAAATAAATACCTTGTGTCCACCAGGAGTGTTTCAGTAGCAGAACAAAGTAAAACGCTAAACAGCGTGTGAAAACAGGCAACCCTGTTTAACACCACGGCAAATATCAAAGGCTTTCGAATTGCAACCGTGGAATAAAACTGAGTATTACATACAAGTTTAGAAAAACAAAAAATATTCGCGCAGTCTAGGAGGGTAGCAAACGTTGTCGAATTACATCGTTAAATCAACAAAAAACTTTGTACAAAGGCATAAGCTAATGATGACACTGCTCAAATTTGTTTCACATACAAAATCATGTCTATGGTTGATCTTCCTTCGAGAAAATCATATTATGATTCGGAGTAAACTCAATCAGCTAAATACTGGAGCCTAATGTGTAAGGCTTGAACTAACAATTTTTATGCAACTTTAAAAGGCGAATCTTCGGTGAACGTTGATGACATTCGTGGCTTTGTTCGCTTGTAAAACACTCCTCCAGCACAACACACAAGAGTCAATCGTTAGTCATTAATTTTGTTTCTGTGTTTCTGTTGTTACCCATTGGTTTTTACCACTCTATGGAACATTTTGGAAGATTACACAGCGTGCAATCAATTACATACGAATATTCTCAACGGGATACTGACGACTGGCGACTAAATCAGATTACAAAATATAATTAGACCTCGTCAATTCACACCAACTCTACACAATAATACATAAACCAACCCCGGTGGAACGGATAATTTCGCTGCTTTGGTTGTACATTTGATTCACCCAATTATAATGAAACAATCTGCTGCATGCGTAATATGTATCGTCTGTGAGAAAGTAGTTAATAGAAACATCAAATTTGTCACGTTTTTCCATTGCTCAAACACGTGTCACGCAAAATGTGACACATCATTGACAGCGGATGCGATATTGATCGGAAATGATAAAAACATTCCTAACGTATGCTACGTCTGTGAATATCGTCGAACAAAACAAAACCACAGTCTCTGTGCTTAAACAAATGTCCTGCAATGAAACCTGGATTCAGAAATGTTGAGGTTAGAGCTCAGACTGCAAACGTTGAATGTATAATTGGAAAATCTAGTTAAAGCTCAGAACTCTAGTTATGCATTTACCCATGCTGAAAAATAGGAAAGTATAGTCTGTAATTCCAGCCATACAAAATATACATCTCCGCAGAACATTCTACGCGAACGGTCAACTGTTATAAATCTGCCTCAGTGTCTTGCGGAGCGATCTCCTCGTCGATACTCAACCCTTATACATCGACCGTCAACAGCATGTCTGAACTAGTATGCTTTTATATTAAATAGGTTACCAAGATAATGCTTTCCCGCAATCTAAAGGTTCAGCTGAAACCAACAAACGCAAACCTGAGGGCTGAACCGTAAAAGACCTTAAAAAATCTCAGTTTAATCTGTACGCATTTTTAGGAATCCAGCTGGAAAACATTTTACATATAGACGGACACAAACCTAGAACAGTGGTCCAAACTCGTTACGATGCTGGTCCCGGAAACCATCAGTCCTACAGTAGTTTAATGTTTGGTTCGAAACCCAAGCTCCCCGCACTTCGGTGAACCACGTCTACAGAAATTAGCACCTAGCAAATAGAATGATATGGAAACTGTTGTTTTAAATTCTTAATAGTTTAGCTATTTTACCTAGTGCAATAATCGAATCTTCGCCGACATAACCTGGTGGAGAAGAAAAGGAGGTCTCCATGTTCATATGAGGAGCAATAGGTGCAGTATTATCCTTCTCGACTTTCCCGAGGTTGCTATTATTATAGAGCATGTTAAACAACACGACAACACGACTAAAAACAGTATAACAACATCACAGAAAATATAGGAGCACGAGAATCTGTTATTGTGAGTACCTCTATGATACACGAAGCCGATGAACAACTTTCTAGAAACTCACTTTCCTAACAATTGGCATGACAGACTTTGACAGACATTCTTGGCTATTAAACAGTAAATATATTCCTATGGACTTCAGAATAATTACATTTGATGCAGTCTCAGAAACACAATCTGGCAATTGAAAGACAGATATAATACGTTTCGAAAAAACACAAAGTTACCGCTCTCGGTGTGACAGAACAAAAGACACCAACCACAAATCATCACTACACACAACCTGCCATTTAACATTCACAAATGTAAGACTTTGCAACTGAGGAAACAATTCCGTTTCTCAGATGTCCTTGGCAGTCACGCGCTTGAGTGTCGTGTATCGCAGAGAGATCTAGGTATCTGGGTGTTTGGAAATTCGCAATACAGCCTGCAGTGCGAGGCCGTCTACAAACGTGCATGCAACGTACTAGGCTTAAGCAGAACAATTTTTTGAGGTTGCCCACCTTACTTACTGTCAAATTCACTCATTACATACATACACCCAGTTGTCGACTGTACAGCACAGCTTGGTCACCATGGATGGAAAAAGACATCTCGCTACTGTGAAGATTATTCACAAGGAAAATCAAATACCGTATTTTTCGGACTATAAGGTGCATATAAAAACACTAATTTTTACGAAAAATCGGCAGTGAGCCTTATATTCCGGTGCGCCTTATGTATGAATAGTGTATGTTCTCAGTGTGTAGTTACTAGATCTTATAATGTTATATTTTAAACGGCGACTGACAATACTGGATTGTGCGCTATCAACCGAAGGCGCATTAGAGCTGATCTAACCTAACCATTTGGCGTCCCACTCATGGAGACAGCTCCTTAAAATTGGTTCCGATCTCTCGACCCGCAGTCGCAATCTGACCATTCGAATACACCATTCCGATCAAACTTTCATCGTTACGTTTTATGCAGTCCGTGTATGTTTTCTGTGGAAAAGTTTACCGGCATAAATTGTTTCCTCATCAAGTAAAATGATTTTGAAATAAATATAATGTTCTTTAATGTTTAATTATACACTGTTGGCCACGGTTTACCTAAATCTCATGATTCCTTCTTAAAAACACTTGTGAAACACAAAAATTGCCCATTTTATTTATATTGTGAGCTGCACTAAATTGCACATTGAAATAATACCAGACAATGTTTCGTCGACACGTTTTTCGGATTATTTTAAAACGTTGATATATGGTATCGGTTCTGTTAATTTTATTAGGCTGCGACGCAAGTCCAAACTATCTACAAACAAATGATGATCGTGAGAGACCATCCCTATTCAAAAGACGTAATCTCATTCAGCATAACAGTGTCTGGTCGCCGCGTTTTTAGCTAGGTAGCATTCATAGTTAATTGTTAATGACAGCTGATGTAATTATATCTCTGCTGTTCAAGACGTTGATATGAAAGGCAGGAAGCGTAGACTGGATTTATTTAATATTCAGATTTCGTTTCTGAACTATTTGTGGTTTATTGCTATGGAAAAATGCAGTAATTTGTCGGTTGATGTCTGATCCCATGAACACAATGTGGATAACAGAACCTGTCCAGACGGCACATTATTAACTAAGAGTTATTATTATGTTATTATGTTCTAAAATAGCTTGAACCGATTCCGGTACACTATTTTCGTCAATAAATTTTAAACAAATGTGTTTTTCGATAGTAATTTTACCACCCTAATACTGAAACCGTTTTTGGTGTTTTTGATATCATTTTGAAGTGACAGTAAGATCAGGTTGAATGAACTGTTACAAATAAGAAGTGGTAACATTCTTGAAATCTATATTAGACTGGGTTAGAACTTTAGCTTGTTGTAAGAAATCGGTTGTAGAACGTGAGTGTAGGAATGTGAGCTAACTTAAAATTTTCTTATTTAACTATATCAACCTTCTTCACAATTATTGTTTTGTTCAAAAAAAACAAATCAACGTGATACACAAAGTAGCGTTTGTCTGAATTGTTCAATTTTAAAACCTTTATTCATCGGGAATACATTTTTCAACCTTCGATATTTAAAAAAATCATGATTTACAATGAATTTGATTAATAATGCGAAATTTCGTACACTTAACAGGTTTCATCTTATTCGAGTTATTACCAAGTGAAATCGAGCGCAAAACACCCCTAACTGCCGGACAGTATTTACATGATACTGAACAATACGTATGTTTATTTCAATGAAGTTGTATAAGCGGTTCTATTATTTTTTAGACATTATGCATCAAGTTGATAATTTATTGATGATTTCATTATGATATACCAAATTCCAGCATATTCAGTTGAGTGTTCAAATACAACTGTTGATTCTAATTTCAATAATGTATGTGCATCGTAGCACTTACAATTTGCTTTTTAACTCTTGAGTTATTTATAAGTTCACAAGGCCCTATTAAAGATACCCCGTGCTCTAAACTGTAGCACATTGCTAAGCTATTGTGTTTATCCTAAACGTGAAATATTCTACCTGAATTTTAATTTTCATAATTTTCATTGCCATTAACTTATATTATATATTATCTGTAGAATTACCACAGTTCTATCATTTTATTCACTTTGCTTCTGATTCACTGACAAAGATCAACTTGAAAAAAGGGCATAGCGACCCACCAGTACGTTTTAACTGGGTCACATCATTTCAGTGGAGCCGATCCTATACATCGTCTCGAATATAACCTCTGGCAATGTACTTAAATAGATGAGTTGATTAGCGGGCAGATTAAAACGTCTTGTATCGTTTGTTTGCGCGTGGCAGAAAGATCCGATGGTTGAACATAATGGCAATAATTATATTAAACATCGCGTGTTTAGTTAATGCGCTGCTGTATTGAAACAACAATGAATCACCTACGCAAGATATGAGTCGGAGATAATGCCTCCTATTTTCCACGAACCCTCCTCGGCTTCAATATTACATAGAAGAATATATTTAAAAATGCCGATAATTTTCCTCAAATTGTATCATTTCCGGAGTTTGACGACGCCTGTGGTACAATTCATTTGAACAATGTAAAACAGTCGTATATGGCACGATCGACCATATATGAAGTAGAAATAATCAAGTTGATATCTTGGTCGGCCGTAGTCGCGGCGAAGGATTTAAAAATATTTACAAAATATATAGATATAGAACTTACGAGATTTTAATTCGTTCTTAAATGCATGTGTCGTTAGAAGTGAGATTGTTAGTATCAAGTCGGACTGTATAGCAATGAGTAACAAATGATATTAATTGTAAGATCATCATCCACTTTTGATGTATATCTAAAATTGAGAGATGGAAGCCAAAATCAACAACAAGAACAACAGTGAATTTCAACATGATTTTTTGAAAAAGCGGTCACTTTAAATATTCCCCCATTTTGGACAGAAATCCAATATTCATTTTTATATACAATTTCCAATCGAGATCACTACCCAATTCAGCATTGTCATTATGATTCGTTTCGCATTCAAGGGTAACCACAGATTTTAAAATTATTTAAGTGTGTTTGAAATCAACGAATCTACGGTCCATAGATGACTGTTAGTTAAAATATATGAACTAAACTACGACTTTAGTTTGAGCACAAAATTGATCGCATCTTGAATACGCTTAAATGCTTACATTAAATTAAACGCGATAGAAAATACAATTTTTGTTCTTCTGCATTGAGCTTGAAATAACTTATTAAAGCGTGACTAAGAATGTGGCAAGTTTTATTTAGCAATTGCATGTACGGTTTATCAGTTAAACGCATTTTTAATTTATACCAATGCGGTACATAATGTGTATTGGTCATTTTATCAACAGCTTAAGCTTCGATTAATGAAAAGATCACAATATATGACATTAACAAGGATCAGTTAACAATTTTTTCCACTAATTTTTCAAACAATTTAAACCAACAGATCAACAATAACTTGAAATCTATTGGAGGTCAAGTTATAGACAAAACTTTTCTGGGTGGTGATTTAATACCAAACACCGTTGCCTCGGTTGAGTTTACCGTGAACTACGAGGTTAAAGCTTCCCTGATTTCATATCCCGAGAACTGGCAAATTTCCGTCTTCCCAATAGCATTCCTGGATATTCAGCGCGGTCTATTTACTTACTCACTCTACGCGAGGGATAGTAAGTTGGTATGAATTCTTATCAAAGGTTCGCTTACTTTAAAAAAAACACGTAGTTGCAATTATTCCCATTAATCATAGGGTAGGAACAAATAGATCACGATCGGCATGAGTTTTATAAACTTATGAAAAGTTAGTCTACTTTTAAATAAAATCCAATAAATGCATTTATTCACTTTACTCATTATGTTTGTTGAATAGATCCAGTATACGCAAGTGTTGGGATAACAGAAAATTAGTAAAAATATGTGAACTTGTAAGCCTTTGTCGGATAAGGATGCTAGGACCAAATTTTTCAATCAAGTGTGCCCACATTCACACGGATAGTTGCAAACATGTAACAGAAAACGGTATTTGAATGTATTTCAACCACACTCTCGTCACCAACATAGTTTTTGGCCCAAGAGATTTAACAAGTTGGTCATACCAGCGTTATCCAACGGCCGCTTCGACCCTCAACATGTGTGTCTACTTTTGTTTAAAAATTCTTCGCATTTGCCTCATTTAAGTTTGCTTGGTTCAATGTATATCATGAACACGAAATTTTAGCAGAGAGATTAGTACACACTCAAATATTTAAATATGATATGGCGAAGCATTTATAAGGTTGAAGATTGTATTGCTACAAGCAAAGTGCTGATTTCTCGTTTCACTATAAAATCGTATAAGTTTGAGCCACCTTCGAATAACTAACTATCCAGAGTTGTGATTATCGTAGAAAAAACAGAATAATATATATATTTTCGAGTAATTTGGAAGAGATGAACTTGTAGAAACTGTAAGTTTTATTCGCAAAAAAATTAATTTCCAAAACGAAATATCTGTGGAAGTATTATAATTTTATAATGACCAATAGAAGAACAATTTGTTTCGAAATATATTTCGAAATGTCTTCATGGGAAACTTTGCGAGCGAAATAATTTTGATGCAACCTTTTTTATCACACATTAATTTGGAAGAAATGCGTTAAACATTTACAGGAGTACACAAAAAAGTTGAGAAAAGATTCACGATATATATATATATATATATAGTATAGAATTAAAATGAAGACGGTAACGAATATATATGTGATAATATTCCTTGTATCACGGTATCTGAATTTAAGTATACGTCAGTAATGGTTGCAACATCGTTCGCCATGAATATAGGTGAAGACATTTGACGAAAAACAAGCATTTCTTGCTATTAATAGTGCAATAAAAGAATATTCTTGGATACAGCACATTCTGTTACTTTAACATAAACGAATTTTGGACTGAAATTAAGAAATGTTGTTGAATTAATTGGTAGCGATGAATAAAGTTGTTCGTTGACTTAGACGTATTCAGTCCTAACCTGAACTTTGTTACACATCCAGTTGTCCATACTGTATTTCTCTGTGATGCACAAGATTTAGTGTCAAATGTATGTGTATAGTCATCCAACCAAATTTGGCATATGGAAGATTCAATATTAAAGCGTAGAATAAAAATAATATGCAAATATCTTTCTTCTTAAATGGGGAAACTCAACACCGAAAATTTGATTTTGGATGGATTGTTTACTTCGCTGCTTGAAATTGCATGAGCCAACGTACGAAATATTAACGCAATCCGATCCATAAACCTGAGATAAAGCAGAATCTCAAGATGAAAATTTGTTTGTTCAACGAAAAAAACCTTAAATTTATCGAAACAAATTTAATTTTAACCAGATATTACGGTCAACTGTTTAGATCCAGCGTTACACAAATCTTCTACCGATGTAATTAATTTTTTTATATATCATACAACATTTTATTTTTGTATTTGTTCAAATAGAACGCGACCCAAATATACAGGGTGAGTAATAGTGCAATTTAATCATTTTTAAAAGAATAAAATTTTTGTTGCAATTCAATATTAATCCACGTATACAAAACGTATGAGTTGATTTTTGCAAAGTAAATAATGGTAGCAATGTGTAAATTGCATCAAGTCAATATTACTAATCGCCATTAAAACCACATACAGCGAATATTGATGATGTACTGTCGATTCATAAGGGTTTTTGCTGTATGGATTATAGGTGTGAAAATTGAATGAGTAAAATCTCTTTAATATATTTGAATGTTATCGAGTTTTTTCTACGTAATATAATGTTGGCCAATACATGATAATTTGATGCTCCAAAACGCCTTGCCTTAAAATTGAGGCGAATACGGTAGATTTCATAGCTCCAAAATTTCATTAGGATCCGCCATTCTCAGTCAAGATTCAAGATTCAAGATTCAAGATTTATGGTTAAAAAAGCAAATTGCTGTACATTTTGCGTTGTAGTAGACTGACTACTATAATAACGTCCCACGTAGGTAAAAGAAGATTGTATTTCGGTAGCCGTAAAGCGTACAACGGTGCAGAAGTTCAGTCACTTAGCTCGCGTGAACGTAACAGATGTCTCTGTCCATGGATTTAATGTCCGGTCAACAAAACTTGTTGCACTGCCCTCTCCGAAATGTATGGTCGGGGGAGACTTCTTATTTGGATCCAAACGTGGCAACGTCATTCGTGTAGGAACGTAGTATCTCAGAAACCAGTCACTCTAAATTCGGCCAATGCACTTTATCTGCATGGGTCTATTCTCGGTTAATACCGGTGTCTTATACACGCAGAACCCAGCGAGACTAAACCGAGTCATGTCTCATATGGGTAAACGTGTTGCATGTGGGAATCGCTCGTCTGACATGGCCTTGGTGAAAACCCAGTAAGATTAGAAGTTTGGCTCATATATGGGCTAGAAAAAAGAAACGTATGCCTCGAAATCACATCCTCATGGTTGATGACAAACGGCCTCTCCAGGAGACAACCGAATTTGCGTGCAAGGCCCAGCTACTGAATAACTTTTCTGACGGATTTCGGGTAGTACGGTGTGTGTTCAAGGTTGATGACTAGGTTTATCGGTCTGGTTGGCGACAGGCGTGGGTGTTCCATGGATGCCGCGTGCCCTATGTCTATCAGTGTTTAGAGTGAATGTGTACCTGACGGGGAAAAGAAAAAACTCTGTCGCTGGTGCATGAGTTCAAGACCACGAGCGATATAAGGATGAGGTAGAAAAACATGCATGGGAACCAAATAGGAGATAATAACGTGGTAAATACCCACTACATCCTCAACGAACCAAACCGGTTGCCGTTTAGCGCATACTTTCTTTGGAGATGGCGGGTTCTGTGTTAACAGTTGATGTACAAAGGATTATTGACGAAGATTTTTGGTTGCCATGAGAGTATCACGCTGAACGTAACCCGAAAAATCTACCCGTGATCAGATCAAAACCAGCAGGAATGGCAGGAATGGGAAAGATTGTGTAAAGTATTAAAAATGCGCCCTCTGGATGCAAACACGGCACAGTTTGCTTGCACCGCAGCGATTTCGCTAAGATAGATAGAGGATTGCAACTCTATAATTCCCATTTTGATGGCGCGTCAGTGATTGAATTTTGATACATGTATAATTATTTCGTTTGTCCACAATGGAATGAGAAAATCCAAATGTGTCTCCTTTTTTCAAGAGTACCTATCTGCAGATCTGTTCATTGATTGAATGAAGCGCTAATGATCAGTTAATACGGTGAAATTTCTCCCCTGCAGCATGGGTCGGAAGTGATTAATTGCATGACTGGTAATCAAACGGAATGTGTTATAATGTGAAGATTTTGATGTCCTGCTGCAAAACGTGGGATCAAACGAGCTAAAAATATTTCCTGAAAAGCAACTCTGATTTAAAACGGGACAATTTGACGTACCATAATAAATACAAAAAGGATGAGTGCATTTGGGGCTCAAAAGTGTTCAGTGAACAAATATTTGTATCACGTTGGGCTCATCAATTTGTAGCAGATTGAAAATTATAATAAAGTCCCACAAAGTTAGGAGAAAACGTACATGAAAATGAAGATTGTATCGCGGTAGGCACAATGAGCCCAATGATCCAATAGAGCAGCGAGGTAATTTGTGTGAACGGAAAATGTTACAAGGTCTATAGATTCAAGGTCCTCTAAAACAGTTGTAACATTGCCTACTCTTAGAGCATTTTCTGTTTAGACAAAGTTTAGTTAAAGCGTGAGGTATTTCCATGGGGATAGACTGTACAAAGTTGAAATATTGTTATTTCAACACATTACTTTCAATGACTAGATTTCCAAAAGCACATGTATAAATGTATTTCTGTCACGGGTAGCTTTCCAGAAAAAAATTAAGTTCATGCTTTAAAACCTAAAAGATTTGATTGTTTAAGTAACTATATTTCACTGATTATTAATTTTGATGCTATGACATTCAACAATGTTCTATTCCAGTTTATCACATGATAAATTCGTACGTGCACAATAAGAAAGTGGAGAATGGAAAAGAAGTAAGTTGAGTTTTCTGAGCATAATATGTTTTATTTTGCATTGATAACATTTTCAAATTTTTCCAATCGATTACTTTTTGAACAACGTTTTGTCGACATAAAAAATACATGAATTCATTTACTCACAGTTTCTAAAAAACCCGAATATAACCTCTATAACCATACTTCTTCTCTAAATTACAATATAAATGGTCACACTGCATATCAATTGTTGACGATTTTAGAAATCTTTTAGCACTAATTTCGGCAAATAACAGCTCAGCTGTGACTTAAAATTACTGTCACTAATATTCGTAATATATAACTCCGTCACAACACAAGAGGAGGGACGCCTGAAAGACCGAAGACTACAATTGCGAACTCTAATATTTCGTTTTTCGGAAGGATTGCATTAGAACGATTTGAGCAATGACATCTTCAAACGTATGCTAAGAGCTATAACGTCAGCCGCAATCGAATGATATATAACTGGTCAATGTGAGTCAAATGAAAAGAACGTTGCGAGCGCTCGAAATGTACCGAATGGCACAAAATCGTTTGACAAATCAGATTGAAGTGACAACCCGGACAGACATGTTTCACGATGAGTGTGGAGGTTGTTTATTTTGCCTACACAAGATAGACGTGTTTTTAATTGCCTTGTGCGTACTAAACACCATCAACCCATCGGCATCTCATGCGTTGTGGGTTCCGTGGATCAACACGATTATCGTTGGATGTGATGACCACAGGAAAAAAACGAGAAACAATCGATGTGCATGCGTGCAACGAGTGGTTATTGTTGGACCAAATACCCGAAAAGTGCGATAAGTTGCCAGACGTTCGCCAGCTACCAATCGTTGACCTAAAATGATTAGACGACATCATTGACGGTCTCTCCACTAGCTGCTACAGTGTAAATCTTCTTTAAGTCTTGAATTATGTGATTTAAATACACCTGATATTCAATTCGATGTTAACAAACAAATTACCATTTGACGAGCAAATATCAGAAACAGGAGACACAAATATTAGAGGAAAGAATTTGCCTAAAACAGTTGCTTCTCTAAGGTTAAGGTTTATGCATGCATGTGATTTTGATTCTACTTTCCCTAACTGATAGATGTGATGGAACTACATGCAGATGAGCTTTGTGTTTAGGGTTATACTGTTTTTATAAGCTCATATTATATTTTGTAGATCAATAGATGTAATCGTTTTTTCTTTCAAGGCTAAACAGCCTTGTTGAAGAGAACTGGAAACTTCATTGGACTTTATGTAACGCAATCTATGTTTGCCAATTACATTTAATTAGCTGAGATTTGGATGATGCAGATCTGCAAAAGTTTGTTAAACGAGGTGCAAAGAAATAATACTTAAACCTAGTGATTACTATCTCTACTGTTGACTCTTGTATCGTAAGCGACTGAAAAACCCAATCAGTCGAAATTGAGACATCCATCTAAAAATCGAATTTAAATGAAAACTCTAATGGATACTTGGACTTCCTTTTACACTCCGAAATACAAAATGGATTAATTGCTATAAACTCGACAGCAATCACCGAGTACTTTGGTTTTATTATGCATAAAGTCATATTGGGGTAGGATTAACAAAGAAAACTTCATGTCAAGCAAGGCCAAACCGAATATGTTGTTTCAACTTCAATTAATTTGTTTACACAGGCTTCAGAAAAGTCGACAGACCAATTAGCCACATCAACCCCAACTTTACACGCACACGCATTTCTCAATTTCATCCAGATTCACCGCGAAAGCAATTTATCTAATGCTAATCTTGTTCATCCACGAATGCTACAACACGAGAAAACTCTATTTTGTGCATTTGTATCCTTCACCACGCACCGGCTTTGGCGAATCGCTTATATTTCAATATCACCTGACATTGTCAATCTGCTTCCAGGCCGGATTCAAAGTAAACATCCTCATGCATCTTTTCGAAACCCGAATTATTGCTGGTTTTCGATTGCTGTGATCGGACAGTTCGGCGCATCGTGCTATTGTTTCCTGCTAATGAATGCTGTCATAGCTTGTGAATATTATTGATCGCCTAGGACTTCGGAATTTTCACCGTGTGGTTTTAAATTATATTGATATCGAATTGTGTTTCGACGATTCGCTTGAAACTCCGAATAAACTAATACATATACAAGTATAACCGAGGCTTGAAACACAAATAATTTGAGTACTTGACCAAATATTACGTTGCATTTAATTATTTCAGCTTGGTGACGTCCCCAATACAGCTTTGCCCGTTGCTTCCGGAACAACGTTGATACGTCGAAAAACAATATATAGAGACATTGTATACAATAATCTTCAATTTCATCATCGACATCAGGAAGGAACCCGACCGTCCTTACAAACACTCCTTTCTAACCTGCGCTCTCAATCTCAATCGATGGGATTTTTAACTTCGCTAACAGAGGTGTCTCATCCATACGGTAAGATTTTATATCGATATGTATCGTCATGTTTACTAGAGCCTTTACAGTTTCGTGAAAGTTCATCAAAATTTTTCCTAATGTAAGCATTACGATATTTTGTTAGAATAAACTATTTTTATTATGCCGACGAAAATAAGTGTGACATCTTGACCTTATTTTAGTGATTGTGTCACCTGATCAAATACAATCAGTGGACAACTGCTGCATGATTTTCCTTCTGGAATTCCATTCCATACAATTTGCAGTGATTTATACTTTTGTCTAGCTACTACGGGCAATTATTTACATTTAAAATTGTACGTTACTGTTTCACAAATTACTTTATCTACATCTGTTTCGTAAGGTTTGTGTTAATTTGCGGTGTCTACAAACCTTACGTTCCACAAATTTAGAAATGTTTGAGGAATTTATTTCGAGGAATTCTTCAAATATCTTCGGAAAATTGAGTAGAACATGAAAACAAAATTAGTGTTTTAAGGGAGGTAGGGTATATTTTATTAAGTTTATTAATATCAAATTATACCCAGTTTTCAAAGTAAATTATTGTTCGATAAAATAGGTTTATTTAAAAAAAATATTGTGGAATTAATATGTTGGTGAATATCCCTCGATCAAGGTGAATTACTACAACAAAATTCTTACATTAGGGTTTTTTACTTCCGACAACGAAGGTGTGCATGTTATATAGCAATAATAATGATCTCAACATAAAATATGATGCGTCTGTTTAAATTGAATATGGATATTATAGATTAATTTGTAAAGAAGATCTTTAATCTGAACACAAATCTTAAAATTGTGTTTGCAATTTCTAATGATTACGAACGTCTCACGATCATATATACATTTTTTCCTCAAATGCTTTGTATAACTAGATAGATCATTCAAAATTCAATGAAAGAAATTAGCGTGAACTATTTTCAAACGAAATTCTTTGAATCAAAGCTCATTAAATTAAGACTGGTTGTCTCCAATGAGTTTTAACAAACACTCCGCATTTGCAAACATTTTCATCATGACCGCCACACAATCGGGCGATTGTCCCGTAGGGATAATACAACCACGATCGGAGTTCTATAAACAGTGGAAGAATGGTAAACAGAGTTCGAACTTATAAGCCATAATAGATTAAGACGTAGAAAGACCAACCTAATGTATCTACCTGATGAGTGTATACAGCCTGAAACCAAGCATCGTGTGTATGTGTGATGGAATTAGATTCAAAGCGGATAATTTTGTCTAGGTTATAATTTTAACTCATCTACATGATTTGAGTACATGTGATTCACAAGTATGGTCATACCAGCTTTATTCAACAGTGGATTACAAATTCCCACAATGATATCACATTTTTGCGTACAATCATCGTGTCAACCCGCTGTGTGTTAGTGCGGTTAATGCGAGCGAAAGTGTATCATCGAGCGTCGGTAAATCAATTAGTGTTTCTTTGTGCTAACACATTTGTTCGTTTCACAAATCCTGCGTAACCAATGCTGTGTAATTCACTCTGGTTTATACTGTTTAGTAATTATTGTTTTTAGAAAATGTTCGATGCTCTTGTGTGGAAGGTCAACCTGAATATACCCGTGAGTTTTCATATTTTTACAGACAATGATTTTAATATTTCTAAAGCCTCTCAATTTAGAATAAGATACTACGCGGTTCTATTATAAATTGATAGAATTATTCTATAAATAATCATGTTTGATTACTCTGAATGTATCTTATTTTCGTTCGGCCTAAATTTTTGTTCACACTATGGAACACTGAATCATCAATAGAACATTATTTATATCTGATTATTACCACAACATAGGAGATCCAAAGACTTTTGCAAGTATCAGGCTGCCAAACCTTAAATGAAGTTGTATACAAATTAAATTCTCCAGAACATTCAAAGGCATTTGTCTAAATTTCATTAGAGTTGAAATACTCTTGTAGCTTCAGGAAATATCTCAAATAAAATTGAATCAGCATTCATGGCCACGCCAAATGATAAATTAACCCTGACGTTGAAATTACTATTTGGCGATGAGCACAATGAATACTTTGATTATTAAACTTTTCAGAAAATGTTATCGTACATATCAATTCTTTCAGCAAATTTCTTTCATTATTTGTAGAAATGCTGGTTGAACTTTTCAGTGATGAAAAACCACCTCGGGCGAAGAAACCTAGGTTAGAAAATGGGGAAAACTTCAAGTGTATCGAAGTTAGTTTTAAATAATAAAAAATGTTTATATTTTTTTGTATGCCTAGTCATCAACACATAAGTTGTCATCATACTAATAGCAATAAACAAAGTAAGACTTCGACGCCACTTTTCTAAGATACCGATAATAACAATAAACTTGCGTGTAGTTAAACTGCGCTTCATTGTGGTTTAATCAAATGCTAATTCGTTAAGGACTCGAAATCGTTACTGCAAAATGACTTCCTTAAAATTCCGGTTGTCATAACACATTTATTTTCATCGCAGAAAAAATCTATACTGTATATAATAAGGGTTTGTGGAACTGATGAGTTTAAACGTATCTGGTCTGGATATATATGTGTGAGTCAATGAAAAAATTGTTTGCTGCGTAATGATTGCAAATGGTAGTTTGTGGTTGTTGTGGTTTATATAGTGTTTTGTTGCCTGGGTAATACGTTCAAATTTATCAAATAATTACGAATAAAGAATATACGAAAGCGTTTATCAAGCGAATAAAGAGGTGCGCTAACAGTCGAGCATACAAAATTCGATGAAATAAATTAGAGAGAGAATAAAGGGACACAGATTCATTGAAACAATTTTCGAAATTTCAACTTGTAACCATTTTTAAATGAACAAACACCGTACAAGTTACGCATAAAAAGAATAAAATATTTACTGAAAATATACACATCATGTCAACGAGAAAAATTGCTAAGTAATTGTTGATAAAGCAGTTCACTTTGACAAATGTGTCGTGAAGCAATAGGGATAAATGACCCCCGATATAATGAGCATCTAGAAGGTTGTTTGATCTGTTTTGAACGAGACTTTGAGAAAGGCAACAGGCGGGAATTATCAATGAAATGGTACTTAAGTGCCGAACGCAAGAGATAAAATTGTCGTTTCAAATTTCTTTAATAATATCCTCATAAGGAATAGAGATAGCACGTTTGAGTAACATAAATACTTTTTAAAGATACAGATGAACAGTACAGAATATGAAGTCACCTACAATTTTCCATGAAGTGAGAAGTTAATTAAGATTTAACGCCGAGACAACGAAGACGAAAAAGGGTATTCACGCGAGAATACGAATTGTCGAGCAATGTTCGCCTTATATACCAAAGTGCTTACAAGAAACGATTCCGTTGAACCGATATTTAGTCAGTCGAATTGTGGATTACATTAAAAATCTATTTCGGTCAACGCGATTGATAAATAAAAAGTATGCCGCAATATTCCATTTCGTTATAAATGATGTCCCAATTAAATTCATTAATCGAGAATTGGGGTGAAAAAATTGAATTTTAATGCATTATAGGAATTTCAATTTCGGTCGAAAATATAGGTTTGGTTATTTATTTTTAAGAGCTTGTTTATAAAGGATGCATCAAAGTGGGTGCGTTAATCTTACGGGCTTGTACCGACAATCATTGTTGCTTGAATAACCAGTTAGAACCAAACGATTAAGGCTTGCATGCATTGAAACAGTAGACCAATGCTGAGCAAGTTGTGAACTTGCAAGCCTAGGTTGAAAAAGATTGGCACGACCAAAATATGTGATCACATGTGCCCACACACATTTGGATCGGGTTGAAAATGTGGTGGTGCATAAATAATATAACTCTTCAAAGATTTTGTAACATTTTCCCGATGGTAATGTATTTATCTGATGAATGCGAACAGCGCGAATGCAGTATTGGTGTCTGTGTGATGGCGCTACATGCAAATATGGATTTTTAAGCACTGCTGTGCGGTCGCATAGACCTGTGCTCTCATACTTTTTGAATTTATTTCCTCACTCGCTCTTCTGAACTGAACGGTTCAGATATCATTGAACTCGTCTCAATCCACTCGTTTAGATTATACCAGTTTCAAGTTCGCGCAAGTTGAATTCTTGAAAATCAAAATTTTCGAATTATAACCCAAATTACCCACGCGTGGAATATTGTTTCTGTTCAAATACCGTCGAGAAGAGCAAGTCACTTCGAATCGACCGATATTCTTTTGAAATCTGTGAAATCGAATATCGTGAAAATGCAACAGTTTTATCCTACCTCGTTCGCTTTTCATCGCTTGGATCACTAAACTCCGATCCAACGCACTCACTCCACAGCTAGTTATCGATCGATCAATAACTGCACTGATTCACCCCTCACCGGATTGAAACAATGACATGCAGGCTGATCCCGAAAAACCAGGCAAACGAAGGCTGCATGTGATGTGTGTCAAATTTGCAACAAAGGGGTAAGCGCTAGATCTCATGTCGTCAAATGCTTCGACTGCCTGAGCAAAATACATGTCAATTGTGATAAAGCCCTAACAGAGGAAATGTCATCGATTATCAACAACGTAGTTATTCCCAGTGTCTGTTACATATGCACTTCATGTCAAAGCAAACAGTATAGCGACAATGCACACAACGCTGCCTATGAGGCAAGGCTTGAGCCCCGGTTAGAAATTTTAGAAAATAATTATCGAAAAATTGAGGAAAGGCTTAAAACACTCTTGATGGATAAAATTGCCACAGCGATCCAACCAGAAGCAGATGATGCTCAAGATAACAAAAAGCAATCTGAACTTCATTAATGGACGGAACTGTTGAAAAAATTCAATAATGTACCATCGATTCCAATCTCAGAGGTTACGTCCAAAGAGCTCCAAGTGAATGCGTCTCATTCTAGCAAGCTAACATTCACCTAGATGGTAACTAAAGGTGATAAGTGTTCTGCGTTAGAACTCAGCCCTAAGCCTCAGGCAAAAGAGGAAGTTCAAAACACAACGGTTCCATATCACAGGGAGCAGTAAAATTCGATAAAACGCATAAAAATTGAAGTGTAATATGCACCAATATTCCTGAGTCAGTGGTGACCCTCTTTCAAGAAAGGCAAAAGCATGACCGTGAAAACTGGTGCGGCATTTGTAATCGAATCGGCCTAGATATTATACACACCGTGTCGGTAACTCCAATAACTCGTCATCCGAAATCCCCAAATCAAGATAAACCACGTCTTCTAAAAATCACTATCGCCAACGAAACGTACATGGAAAATGTCCTACTAAATTCGTATTTGCTCCGAACGCAATGTGATTTACCCAACCGTACTTTGGTGGTAAAGTTCAAAAGCACCGAATAGGCGGGATCAAACAGCACCAAGGTGTATTATTTTGTTTGACGTTCCGGAAAATTCGGGCGCCATAACGGGCTTCGAAAACAAAGAGCACGACCGTAAACAATGGTCATTTATAGCCGAAAATATCGGTTCCCAAAATTCTGTTGTTGTCAACACATACAAAATACCTCGTTCTCCTAACTAAGTGGTAAATCCACTTAAGGTTACGTTTCTTTCAAGTAGCAATACTAATACTGACTCGGTGTTACTGACTCGTGTTAAAAACTCACTTAAATGCATCTAAACCAATGCTCAATGTTTGTTCAACAAATTAACTGAATTGACCGAGCTGTGCAAACGATACACGCCAGACCTCGTTGCTGTTATTGAAACCTGGTTGCAATCCTGTATGAATGAAAGTGAACTCTCAATCCCCAACATGATGCTAATACGGAACGATCGCCCAGGAAAAGGCGGTGGTGTGGCTTTATACTGTCACGAACGGCTTCAGTGCATGAAAATTCACGATCCACACCTTGACTTCGAAGATACCCTCTGGTGCAGTCTCACAAATGTGTCACAGGACGATTACATTCTTGGAATCATATATCGTCCCCCAGACTCGAATGATACTCAAAATGACAGGTTTTGCGGGGCCTTCAAATCGGCCGTGCATACAACTAATTTCTCCAAGGGTAAAATGCATCAAATATTTTCGGATCAACTGAGGTCAAATTTGGACGTGCACTTTAGAACGAAGTACGAGATACCGGGACTTGCAGTGAAACGTTTGACTCAAAAACTTTTGCTAGTAAACTGGATCGTATGTCAATCAATTAAGACAGATAAGAAAAATCGTTCAGTCGACAAATTGTAATTCGATGTCGGGACATGTTTATCATTTTTTAAATTTGTGGTGAAATTATTGTAACAGCTGAAACTTCGTGTGTACGAATAAAGTCAATTTCTTCTTCTTCTTCTACAAGCGCTAAATAACGCCGGAGAGAAGCGAAGCTCGCAATTACTACTAATAGGGGACTTCAATCTTCCTCATCTCTTCGCCAAATCCGATCACCCTCTACACTCATTTGGTCACAAATTTCGTGAGGTGATCGACTGATTCCACTGCATAATCATGTGTTTAACTTTACTCATAGAAGAGGATCACAGTTGCCATCCATTCTGGATCTAATCTTTACTTCCGAGAAAACAACATTTGAGGATGTTGACTTCATTGCGCCCCTCGGTCGGATTGATCATATGGTGCTACCCTTTGAGTTTGTTTGCAGCGCTAGACGAAAATACTTCAGTTAAACATCGTTTTTTGATGAACGACGGGCAAGTGACTTCGAGTTAAGCTTCGCAGTCGCACAAAAATGGCTCGGGAAACGAAACTTTGCTTGGACCGATCACCGAAAGATCATTTCTAATTCCTCTTGGCAGCAATTTTGTAAAATTTGTAACAAATTGAATGCTCTCATCAAAGAGGACAAGCAATATTACTATCGCTCTCTGACTTTGAAAATGGAAGAAAAGTTACCGTTTCATCGTAAATATCTCGGTTTGCTCACGCGTGCAAACTTACTCCCACAGTTAACTATCGTACGGTTTTGCTTTCATTGCAAAGATCAGATCAAACTACACATTTTGATACGCCAATCTGTGCTCTACTCTGTGTGGTTATCGAGTTATCACGGATTATTCGCAAAATGACCAAATGAAGAATTATAACCCAGCTAAATCGACCAGTCGAACGGACGGCCATTCTTCAACCGGTCGTCCCAATTCAGCCTACAATACGTGGTCGAGTCACGAGATCCAACACCCACGCGAAAAAATCGATCGATCATGGTGTGCATACGACGGTTGTTCCCCCGACAGCGACATCAAACCACCTTGACCTCTGCGCCAAGTGCCTGTACCCGGTAAGCAATGATAGTGCATTGGATAATGTATTTTTTGTGATATAAATGTGCACGTGGCCTGCGATGAGACTTTGACCGATGAGTGTGTAAAGATCGTGAATGATAAAAACCTCCATCCGTTTGCTATTTGTGTATTGACTGTAGAAATTCAATAGCGAATTGTAATCCCAAGAGTACACAATTCTCTGCCAGAAACGAGACTAATATAAAAGAGAATAGATTATTGATAATAGAAGATGAACTTGCAAATTTAAAGAATACTCTACGACCAATAATCAAGACTAAAATAGTTGAATTGAATAATGGAATACGCTCGACCTCACCGCCACAGAGTGCTTCTAAAAAGGTTAAATTACGCGACACTGAAGTGATACTTAAAAAGGCATTGAAGCAGAAACCGTCTACGTCGAACGCTCCTTTGGTCAAAGCTGCCACGAAAAATACTTCACTTAATGTTATCTGCACCGATTCGGCACCAACTGAAACGCCATGGTGGTCAAAAAAATCATACAGAGAAATGCATTTGCGGTCGACCTCCGTTGCACAATCTGAGCCTGGCACAATAAACTTAAATCAAAAAGCCTCACATTATATGAAGAATGACCGGACACGCGACAAGCATTCTCATTCGTTAAGCGTAATATGTACGAATGTTAAAGAGTCTGGCGAGAGCTTGTTAGATAAAAAAACACAAACACGACCTCGATATATGGTCTCAAATTTGTCAACAATTGCAAATTGAGCATGTTACTCCTGACAAATTGATTCGTCTAACTCGCCATTCCACCTCACCTCATAGTGATCAACCACGGTTATTAAGACTCACACTGAAGTGCGAGGCTGATATCGAAAACATACTGCTAAATTCGTACCGAGTAAAGACGAATCCGACTTCAAATTGCCGGATATATCCTGATGTGCCATGGTGGGAACGGAAGGGTGCCTCAAACACTAAGGAAAAAACGGTATCGCGGAGTATGGTTCTATTTGGGGTACCAGAAAATACCACTGAAGCATCGGGACAGGAAACATCAGATCATGACTTCAAGCAGTGGCGTTACATTGCGTCTTTGCCTAATATTTCTAACGTTGTGATCACTGACACTTTCCGGGTGCCTTTTTCAATAAACTATAAAGGAGACGGACCTAAACCTCTCAGGATTACCTTTTTACCTACCGACATGGCTGAATTTGTCAAGTCCGAATGGAAAATAGCAGAACGTGCATTACCGAAAGACATTTGACTTTGTCCACCGAGACCAAGTACCACGAGTGAGACACATTCGCGGCTGGGGGCGGTAGACGGCAGCGTTCCCACCGAAATGGAAGCAATCAATACATCAAAAAACGTAGTGGTCCTATGGAATGCGCTACCGCAAGATGTTTTGAATGCAACGACATTTGATGTTTTCAAATCGAAACTGGATGCATACGTCAAACAAAACCCTGAATTTCGCACGGTGTATTGAAGCAACACGAACCCAAATAACATTAACAATGTGATTTTGATTTGATTTTTTTCCGCAATAGTTCTCATGCAATTGTACGTGTAAAGCATTAGCTTTTTATCACCGTAAATCTTGATTTATGATTCTTGAAAAACCCTAAACTTCTCGATCGGATTGTCAATGCTCGGTTCAGTGTGAAACCAGGGGTGTTTCCTGTCATTTCTTAGAATGGATTAACAGTCACAACAAAGGAAACGGCTGATACTCTCGCTCAATTTTATGCAAAAGTGTTTAGCCAGATAACGGTTAATGCGAATGAGAAATTACTGACATCGTTTGTATCTCAACAACTGAATGATATTGAGATTAATTCAGCGATTATACGAAGACACTTGTGTCGACTGAACCCTAGGAAATCTCCTGGAGACGATGGAATAACACCAGCACTACTAAATTCCTGTGACAAGCAGCTGTGCGTACCAATATGACAATTGTTACAACATTCCCTAACCGAAGGAGTGGTGCCATCAGAGTGGAAGAGCGTTGGTAATTTCACCAATTTATAAGGGTGGTAGCCGTTCAGATCCCGCGAACTACCGTCCTGTCAACCTACTTCCCGTGATATCCAAAGTTATGGAGCACATAGTGACGGAAAATATAGTTCATCAATTGGAATCACAAAATATACTATTTGTCGCCCAGCATGGGTTTCGTAAAGCTAGCTCATGCTTGACAAACTTGTGACTGTATTAAAATATTGGACCTAAATGGTTGACGCAGGAAACAGCATACACGCGGGCTATATGGATATGTCGAAAGCTTTCGACAGAGTTGATCACTTCCCGTTGCTATAAAAACTGAAACAGATTGGAATTGGCGGGCAGCTACTCGTATGTTTCGAAAGCTACCTCAATGGGCGCAGGGCAACCGTTCGATTTAACGGGTTACAATCACGAGACATTAATACCTCCAGTGTTGTACCACAAGGTTCCGTCCTCGGACCAGTGCTTTCCTTAGTTTACATCAATTATTTACCTGAGACGCTCTCATGCAAGGTAGCCCTTTTTGCGAATAAAATCAACTGCAGACTGCATAAAACTGCAAAGTGATTTAGATGCACTACACAAATGGTCAGTTAGAAATAAACTGCCGTTCAATTTTCAAAAATGCAAGTTACTGCAAATCAATAAGCCCTCTCAGTATGAATATCACTCTGGGCAGACGATTATGAGCTGGACCGAGTCGGAGAAGGATCTTAGAGTCTGGATATGTGACAGCCTAAAGAACAGCGTACATTGTGAGGTAAATATCTGACTATATACTATTCCCGATGTATCATACTGAATAAAGCATTAACGAGACTTTAGGCGGGAATGCGCTATTTGAAGGATTAAGCTACGACTGGGAGTTGCGACAAAGAAACTATTTTTAAATAGTTGCCTGAAAAACATGGGAGTGGATTAGTCTGTAGATCCGATTTGGGTCATCCACTTCAGATCGAAGCAGCTTATTCTAAGTCGAGAACGTTGATGCTCAAATGGTAGATTGCGGAATCCAGTAAGCATTTTAGTTGCCTTGTAATGAATCCTTCCGATTAGCGAGATGTGTTTTTCCAACCATTGAGCTCCAGCTCGCGCTTTGAAGTCTACAACTAGTTGTGTGCATGGGTTGAGTACATTTGTCGATATGTGTGTGTGTGTGGATACCTCAGCAAATTTGTCGTATTAAGCAGAGTATACTGCATGTATGCCTATAGACAGCTTAAAACAGCAGACGATTTTTAAACTTCCGCAACCCGAGAACCGAAGATATTTCTCCGACTTACGTTACTGAGATATCAGTTGCACATGAGAACAACAATTGTTTTCCCATCTGAATCATATTACACATGCGGATGGCGACAATCAGCGATTTGAAGTAGCTAATTTATTTCAAATTGTAACAGAGTTTATCTTCATCCAAAATTTAACATCAGATAAGAATAACTTTATCCCTTACCAAAGGCCCTACACCATTCATAAATTTTAGAAACGTTTTAAAAAAAGCACTGAAAATCGCGCTTAACCGCTCGTGGCTAGCTAGCCTTCATACGAATAACTTGTGCAGATTTTATTTGATACACAAATCCTGCAGCTTCCGAATTATTAAAGACTGATCAGTATGCTCAAATGATTTAAGTAAGTAAGTAAGTAATGGGCATCAATTCAACTCATTATGTTCAAAGATTGCATCCAATCTTTAAGAGTCATTTGCAAATTCGTGTTCGTTATTCCGTCTACCTATGGAGAAATTTCTTTACATTAATTTCATGTTAACGCTTTCGCACAACCATTGTATTTACGTTGACAACAAATAAGATTTCGTCCTCTATCAAGCCTAGTAAAATTGTTGGCAGTGACAGATACTTTGAACAAAAGACTTAAGCATAAATTTTGTCCAAGTACACGTAAGTGTGTGACCTGGCGAAATTCGGGATGTCGAACTGTATCCTACGGTTTGGCGAATGCATTTACGCAGGCTGAGCGTTAACACATCCTGAGAAGAAGACTGGGAACGCCCGCTATTCTGGATTCATATTAGCTACAGCTTTGTGGCCCACTGTGCGATTTAATTGAACCGTCACAATCAACAGAAATCGTACTAGTTGAGTGAAAAAACGGAGTTCTTACTCCAATCTATGAAGGTTGGCATTCGTTCGGATAGGGCAATTACCGACCTGTGACGCTCCTTTTTGTCATTTCTAAAGTATTTCATAGCTTTAAGTGTGAAAGTCTTATCAGGCAACTTGCTGATGACTTGAAGCGATTGGACACAAGCATTGGATGATGGGACTTGCGAACATGCATGTTACTTAAACGTATCTAAAGATTTCGGTAGAGTTGAACAATCCTTACAACGTAAAAAGCGGTCCAAAACTGTTCTCAATATTTTTAGGTGATCTACAGAAATTGGTACGATGTAAACTTTTTCTTTTCGCCGACCATGCAAAATGTTGGATGAAATTCAACTCTGTTGACGATTAGCTAGTTTTACAAGCAGACCTCAAAAGGCTGCATCAGTGGTCAATTCATAATATGCTGACATTCATCTCCCACAAGTATAAAATGTTGCAAGTTTGTTAAGCCTTTCCGTTCTCATACCTACTTGGAAGCCACACGTTTGAATGAAGTACATCGCAGAAAACACTCGGTATCTAGCTGTGCGGCAATTGGAAAAACGTTTTGCATTGCAAGGCCGACTATACGTGGGCATATAGCGTTGTTGGCTTAAATTGACTAATTTTCAGACGATCACCACCGCACTCATTGTCTAGTTCATTCAATACATGCTGACAACCAGTTGTGGACTATACAGCACAAACATGGGACCATGGATGGTAAAAAAACATATATGTACTGGAAAAGAAATAACATAAGACAATAAAGTGATTACTAGATCTTATAATCTACCGTTTGGGCATCGACTGACAATACGTGGATTGTGCACTCTCACGCGCAGGCACATTAGAGTTGATTTAATCCTGACACATTGAATAATCTATAGGGCGTACACCCAAATAGACAAGTCTTTAAAATTGGTTCCAATCTCCCGACCCGCAGTCACATTCTGACCCTTCGAATACCCGATTCCCGATCAAACTGTCGCCGTAACTCTTAGCCGTTCGTTTATGTTATTATTGGAACAGTTTACCGCAAGGAATAGTTTCCTAGCAAAATGAAATGATCTTCAACCAATAGTAACGATCTTTTATGTTGAAAAGTACTGTATTGGTTCACGTTTACAGTAGTTCCTTCATAATTCAGTTTACAAATGCATAACAGCAAAACCAAATAAACCGAAAACAAACATTTGCGGTAGAAATGTCCATTATTTATGTTCTTATTCGAATTACTTTTGCTCTCTAGAAATTCATGGATGCAAACATGGAAGCGCGACTTGTTTAACATTTTTATACGGTTAGCCCATGTTAAAGTAAAGCTATTTGCTTTTTTACCATATATCTTTTTTAACATGCGTTAATTTATTATAGCAATATGTCAATTTCAGGTAGTGTTAGTAATTCTGATAGAAACGCTAGATAACCAAATGTCATAATTCTATTGGTTTTCACTTACATTCAAGATTAAAAAGATCCTTAACGAAATCTACGTCGACTGTAATTCACTTCAAACATCCGACGGTTTTGACACATTTCAAATCAAATTGAATGATAGCACGCCGCAATGGTTTACACCGAATACAATCTATCGGAGATTGGCCAACGGAAATCTTTCTGCTTTAGCGGATGTGCGTTATTCCACGGTTTCGAAATATCCGGTGAGTTTTTAGTTGGGTCGATTATTCTTAATATCGGACGATCACTACCATCGCAAGATCGGTTTAGCACTTTTCAATAATCACATTATATATTTGTCAAGGTTGTCAAAGGGCGGTTTTGGGGATAAGCTCCCAATTCCAAAAATTCTCCAATGGCACGCGTCTCATATAGCCTCTGACAACCAATTCCAGCTCCTGGCCTGCACGCGTGGACCTGTGTGACCCGGCGGAACTGCTTCTACTAACGGGAGAAAATGCGATGGCGGCTGACTGGCGCCTCAAAACCAGCATGCTTCGGACAGGTGGAGCTCGTACGTCCATGAAGGTAGTCCACCTGGGGGGAGGAATTCCCTTATCTCAAACCTCCACTGCCTTGTGGCTACATCCAATCATGGAAAAGGCTTCAGGAGTCAACCTCGAGGAAAAATCCGGAGCAGAAGTCACGTTAGGCAGTCCGAAGTTTTATACAAATTCGCCCTGCCAACTTCTGCGACGGCATCGTTGTCCAAACGTATCAGCCTAGATGTTCCTTTGGTTCCGGTGGTGCTGCGGAGAGGAAGCACTTGCTGCGTGGGCAACAACTAGTTCTCTACTTTGATCTGCCATGGCATACATCACAACGCACCAATGGATAGAACACTCCATCCCGATTCTGCGGATAATAACACGGAAAGCAGCAGATACGGGTTAAAGGCTATGGCTCGATTGCCGTAGAGCTCAGCGCCTGGGGCTGCTTTCGACGGTGGGAGAGACTTGCAGGTCTTATTGGACGGCTACCGCCCGCCTCATGCTGGGCAGCCCCCAGCCAATATGGTGCCATCTCGCCACGGTCTGCTATCCACATTGGGTGCATGGGGATTAGGAATCAACCGACAAGCAGACTGTTTTTTCCGCACCAGCGAAACCAACTACTAAAAAACAAATGACATTTCTGAAACCGGAAACCTGGAACGTCCGGTCCATGCTTCCTGGAGTTCATGACGACGTCTCGAATATCAGAGACGTAAGAAAATCTGCGGTGATTAACAATGAGTTAAAGAGATTGAATGTCGAAGTGGCTGCCCTGCAAGAGACGCGATTACCAGACACTGATAAGCTAACAAAAAGAAATTACACATTCTTTTGGACCGGAAGAGGTTCCGATGAACCTCGACTGCATGGAGTTTGATTTGCCGTTCGAAACTACCTTCTGAAAGCAACAGAACCGAGCAGCAACGGGAGCGAACGGATTTGGACTCTAAATCTGAGGTGCATTACCGGTACCATTACGTTGGTAAAAGTTAATGCGCCGACGCTCTCTGCGACGAGTGCTGAAAAAGACGCTTTTTATCACAACCTCGCAAGAGTACTGAAAAACGTGACACGAAGAAACTGTGTAGTGGTATTAAGTGATTTCAATGCTAGAGTTGGTGCGGATTACGAATCTTGGCAAAGCTGTCTCGGGAAATTCGGTGTAGGTAAAACTAATGAAAATGGACTACGCCTTTTATAATACTGCACACAGTTCAGTCTTTGTGTCAGTAACACTTTCTTTCTAACAAAAGCACAGCATAAGGTCTCTTGGAAACATCCTCGCTCTAAGCACTGGCGCTAGCTTGATCTTATTCTTGTTAGGCGCACTAATATCGGAAGCGTACTTCTCACCAGATCATATCAAAGCGCAGACTGTGACACTGATCATTCACTAGTCTGTGCAAGACTGTGGCTTTCCGACACGAGATTTCACCGCATCAAATTGTCTGCTAAGCCTGGGATTGAGGTCACCCGCATTGTGCGAACTCAATCTAGCTGCTCGATTTGCAAAAGCCTTCACAGCCGAGCTTAGCAAGACAACCCCACTTGAATCGGCTTCAGAGAACTGAGAATCGATAAAAAGCTGCATATGCCGAGTCGCACGTTCCACTTTCGGTCCGAAGAAAGCTCGAACTGGTTCGAAGCAAAAGCTTCTGAGATGACTGCTGTGCTGGATGAGAAACGGTCAGAATTCTTGAGGTTCAAATGTATGCCAACAGATGAAAACTTACGACTTTTGAGAGCAGCTTGAAATGACGTCCAACAGACTGCAAGGCGATGTGCAAATGACGACTGGAGAGAAATTAGCCTTAATATCCAAAAAGCTGCGGATACTGGAAATTTTCATGGCAGCCATGATGGGATCAAGAGAGCCATTGGTTCAAACAAACTTAAAACGGCTCCCATTAAGTCTGCATCTGGGGACCGGATTGTGGACAAAACTCAACAGATGGAAAGATGGGTAGAGCACTTCTCCTCTCTCTACTCTAGGGACAGTACAGTTTTACCACATGTAATTGAAGATGTCGAGCGGTTGCCGACTAATTAATATCTAGATACTCCTCGTACTATTGATGAGCTCAATAGAGAAATCGACCGCTAAGCGAATGGGAGGGCCCCTGGTGACGACGGAATACCACCTGAGCTGATCAAATGCTGTAGAGCAGCATTATTACATCCGCTTAACCATTTGCTTCTTCAGTGCTGGCAGGAGGAGTGTGTCCCACAAGAGATGCGAGACACAAAGATCATCACTTTATTCAATAATAAAGGAGATAGAGGCGAATGCAACAATTACAGAGGAATCTCCCTTGTGAATTTTGTAGGCAAATTGTTTGCTAAGTCTAACAGATCCGGCTACAAGTTTTAGCTGATAGAATTTACTCCGAATCTCAATGTGGCTTTCGCAAGGGAAGATCAACCGTTGACATAATCTTCTCCCTGAGAAAACTTCCAGAAAATTGTCGGGAACAGCGTATGCCATTATACGCTGTTTTTATTGATTTAACTAAGCCTTTCGACTACGTCAGCAGGGAGGGTCTTTTTAGAATGCTTGATCTGATAGGCTGCCCCCTAGGCTGCTCAGACTCGTTATTTCGTTCCACTCAAACGTGAAGGGCTCAGTCCATTTTAACGGTTTCACCTCAGAAGCCTTTGAAATTTGCAGAGGCGTCAAACAAGTGTGTTTTCTTGCTCCCACGCTGTTCGGCATTTTCTTTGCTCAGCTTCTGAAGCACGCTTTTAGGACGAGGACAGAAGGTATTTACCGACGCACGCGAAGTGATGGCAAGCTTTTCAACCTGAACCAATTGAGAGCACAGAGCAAGGCACGAAATATGCTAATCCATGAACTGCTGTATGCCGACGATGCCGCCTTTAGTGCTCACTACCAAGAGCACCTTCAGTCTCTAATGGACGGTTTTTCGTCGGCATGCAAAGACTTTGGGCTAGCAATCAACATGAGCAAGCCAAAGTCCTTCGTCAAGGGATTGTATCGCCCCCCATCATAACTGTTGGCAACTGACAGCTTGAATCAGTACATCAGTTTACATAGCTTGGTTTTACCATTGCGGATAACCACTCGCTAGACTCGGAGATTGATAATCGGATTAGCAGAGCAGCTGTCATTCTGTCCCGTTCGAACTATCGTGTTTGGGTTAACCGCAAGCTGACTGTAAAGACGAAGATGATGGTGTACAGCGCGTGCGTACTAAATGCGTTACTGTACGGCAGTGAAACCTGGACCACCCACGCAAGACACGAACGAAAGCTGAATGATTTCCATCTACGAAGCATCCGTCGTATCTTGAACATATCGTGGATGGACAGAGTGACTAATGCTGAAGTGCCTTCAAAAGCTGGTCTACAGAGCATGTTTACTCGCGACAGCGCCGCCTGCGCTGGCTTGGTCATGTCTACAGAATGGAAAATGGTGGTATTCCGAATGATCTACTCTATGGTGAGTTGCAACTAGGAAGTCGACCATTGGGCAGACCGCACTTGCGGTACAAAGAAGTTTGCAATAGAGATATGAAAGCTCTTGGCAATGACCCGGCGATTTGGGAAGAACTTGCACTTGACCGCTCACATTGGAGGCACTGTGTAAAGCGTCATCTGCAAGCTGGGAAAAAGCAGATACAGCTATGGGCTGCTGAACGCAGATCACGCCGCCGGCGTGCAACTGACGCAATACAACCGAGTTCGGACCTTCGTTGCAAGCGCTGCAGGAGAAATTGTTCCTCCCGAATCGGACTGTTTAATCATTCAAAAAGCTGCAAAACTTGAACATTCAAGCGATTGTGATGTACATCGATGGTCAACATCGACCGAAGGAGGCCAACAACAACAACTAATTTCAGCGAGGCAATAGCAATGAAAATATGTTGATTTTGAATAATGGTCCGGAAAAGAATAGTTTTTGATCACATTGGAACGTCGACATCGACAGAACTAGCTTTCGCAATTCAGGGTTATATGGCTTTAGTTTCAAAATTTTCTGTTGATGGGATTAGGTTTTCTGTTTTCAACATATATGTGCTTGGAGCTTAATGTGGAATAACCAACTTCGCTCTAATTACGGATATTTTTGTTACATTTCAGGAACCGCCCGTCGTAGCGAAAGGATGAAATTCGTGGAGTTTGAGTAAATTTTTCGTTGCAATACGTGTCAGTACGTTTTCGTACAACGTTGTAACGAAAGCCTTAAAAACGCACAATAAATATCCTGCATTTACTTCCTCCTGGTTTTTGATATAATATTTCCTACGTAGATCATGGACATACGTTCTCAGTTACAGGTTTTGGAGCTTAAGGGATGGGTATGTGAGTACCACAATATATTGATCATTATTAAGCATCGCAAGCGTTTTGCCATGAATCATTTTGTGAATATCTATTTAAAAATTGTGTTTTTCTGTATGAGCACTATTCAACAGTTGTGTGAAAAAATACTTTGTAGAATTAATAAGAATACCAGCTAATAAATCATTATAAAATGCGTTTATTGCTGTTCTTTACAATTCCGAATTTGTTGAATTCTGATGAATGTTCAGTAGACAGATTAGATGGACTCAATCCGCACCAGATTCGTGTAACACAGATGTTGGAAACGAACTCACCATATACGTAATTGAACTTCGATCAGTTATACAAGTGTTACAATATTATTCGAATTTCATCTCAAATTTTGCAACATCTTCCGGTGCATTGTTCACATTGCTAATTGCTACAACGTTCAACTAGATTACCGAACCTGAAAAGACACTTCGTGAAATTACATTCTCAATGCAATCGAATGCAGTAAATAAGCCATTTAAACCAATTTTTCGTTTTGTTTTAAACACACATTCTTCTCATCATGGAATTGTTGCTCTTTTGGCGCAAAATGGTGATTAGACATCCAAATAGACTCCATGGCCATTGGCACGGGAGGCCTAGCAACGTGTTCATATATATTTCTGTGAACTATTCTTAAAAAATTATATGCTGTGGTTATCATCGATTCGTATTTAATATGTCCAGGTGTATTCCTTACTACAAAACAAATTCTGATTTCAAAATGCTCGAGTTACGCATCGCTTTAGACTTACAGAGGTTGTGATTGATAAGGGGAGTTACTTCTCTGTATCACCTGTTACTCAGTGGCTACATTCATTTGGTTACCGGCATATGTTCATTGCACCAAGGCATCCAGAGTCGCTTGGATTAGACAGAAAATTTATTGGTAACCTAAAACATGCTATATGCTATTGTTTCACAACTACATTTATGGAAATTTTCGTTTACTGGAAAATTTATTCCAGGGTTTTCGAGGATTCAAGGATTTATGGTTGAAAATCTTAATACTTTACAACACCACTGGATTAAGGTATGAAAAAACATGGAAAATACTATAGTATAAGAGCAATAGAGAATAAGGCCCACAGATGATGTTCGTTTGCAAGTGCAACTCCAATTTCGCTTTAAAATTCGCCAGGCAAGGAGAGTACACCACATGATGGGGTGGGAAATTCCAAAGAAATATAGCACGTACAGCGAAAAAAGGCGATGACCATCAACACGGGAAATTGGAACGTAAATGATTAAGGTATGTCCACGTGTCACTTTCAGGTCACATAAATCAAGTTAGTGTTTTTTGGATGTTCTTTAGTAGCCACAATTCTATAGCTCAAATTAATGTCGCGCCGTATCCTCCTTTGGGTAAAGTCGCATAGACCCAGACGTTGCAATATTTTGGTGTACCGAACAGTGCGAAGAACCTTCACTAACTTTCTTGTTCTATGATAGCTTTTATCGAAGAGAGCAATGACGTTTCGCAGCCAATTAGCCCAGACCTCTACCGTATATTCCACGGTAGGGCGAAGGTAGACATGCATTATCCTTGGTAACGTTACCAAAGAGAATCATCCAAATATTGTTCGAAAGTTACCTAGCAATCTTTTTCCTCGTCGATATATATTCTGGTAGTGCACTGTGCTGTTAAGGTTTCCTCTAATCCACACTACAAGATCTTTTTCTAATGAGCTCCATGCTAGGATTACAGTTAACAATCGATATGTCCAAGGAACATTCTAGCTAAAATCTTACATTTCTATATGTTTATTGACATGTCATTCATGGCTGCCCAATTCGACACGCCGTCCAAATTCATTTGTAGTTTCTCACAATCCTATACAGAACTAATTGGCGTCCAAATTGTCATATAATCCGCGAACAGGACTATTTTAAACGTTATGAGGTTGGGTGAATTGTTTATGTATAACAGAAAGAGGAGCGGGCTTAGCACAGATACTTGTGGGACTTCACTGGTGGTTTTACACGTTTAGGATAGCACTCCGTTAAATTTTACTCGAGCGTCGCGATCAGACAGATCGTCTCACAACCATGAGTGGAATGGTTCACATATTCATAAACGCATCAGTTTGTGAAGAAGCAAATGACTATTGACTGTGTCAAAAGCTTTCGAAATCTCTAGGTAACAGACATGGATGCAACAACTTCTACACAACTGCTCGTCCAATCTTCTTACGCTATCAGAACATTTGTTAGACAAGATCGGTGAGATCGAAATCCATGCTGCACTAGCGAGAAAAAATTATGCGATTCAAAGTAAGTAACCATTATTTTCGAGAGTTTACGTTCCATGACCTTAGCAATAATCGGTACAAGTTTAACGGAAGACCTGAAGAGGAGATCAGATCGGTTGGACGACGACAATAGTTGTTGCTATCTCCTACTTGACTGGTCCGGCATGACGCTACTCAAATATGCCAGTCTGGAGAGACATTCATAAAGACTTGATCTCGATCGGTCAAACGGGGGTCGGTAGATCAGGCCGTAAGGCATGAGACTACAATTTGAAGGTCCTGGGTTCGAGTCAGACCCGAGACAGGATATGCACTGCTGATGAGCTCAAATAAGAGCGAAACTCGAGTCCAGTGCTTCGAATGTGGACCTTTGTGATAAGCTTCGTGAATATTTCGAAAGACTTGGTACTGATGAGTAGACACAAAAACATGAAAACTCTCTCCAAAAACACCCTTCAATAATTTGCAGAGTCAGATCGGCATCCGCATTTGAAGATAGGTGTTATCACGCCTGACTACCAATCTTTTGGTACCACCCCTTTAAGCAACGAATAGTTAAACAGGCTGGAGAGCGGTTCACAAAGCTGACGGTGACATAACCTAAGCAAATCCGTTGTGATGGCAGCCGCTCCTTGGGATTTTCTTACATTTAGTTTGAGCAAATGACTTACGACAATCACTGGATTTATAGAAATATCAATTGAATACTCTGAAATTTCCACTAAAACCTTTGGCACCCACACTTTAGAGGAGTACATTGCCAGAACATTTGCGGTTTCCAACGCTGTTTCAATGAGCTTTTCACCATTATGGATGGGAAAAATACATGGTTTGAATTTTGCTTTCGCGTTGATGATTTTGTATAGTAACTTAGGTTGCCTTACATTTTCGACAGGGTCATCAATTATTGCGCTTCCTAATCCTCTCGAATAAATGCAATCACTTTGTTGCGTAACATACGGAAATGTTGTCAAGAAGTAGATGTATTGTTGAATTTATGCAACACCCACGCTGCTCGCTTCAGTGCTATCCACTTTTTTGGTCTGCTGTGGACAAAAAAAACAAAATTCATATACGCAACTTTTCTGAACGATCTGCGAGTTCTCGCTATTTTCAGTTTCAGAAAACCTACAAGTTTGTTCCATTGCGAGTCAGGGCTTATGTTGTCCGTTTAAAAATGCGGAATCTGCACGAGCGATCTACTCAGGCCTAATTTATCTACCCGTCGAACCACCCCATTCGGATTAAGCGATTGCTGAGTACTGCAAACATAGTCGAACACAAACACTGAATAATCACCAAGACCCAGCGGAGCCTGGAATTCGATCACTTCGATAGATTGTTCTTCCGATATTAACACCTACGGGCAGACAAAATGTCTCATAAGTGTGCATTCGCGAACATGTTTGTATAACGGGACTGAAACGAGTACCTCTCTAAATCTGTATTCTAGCATTTGAGGGGAGTGATCAAACATGAGATGAAGAGTGTCAGATTAAAAGCACACGTAATAGGAGTCGTTGCTTGTATTGTGCGAGTCAAGCGCTAAAGCAATTGGATCAACCTTTCGTTGTAAGATACTGTAGATGAAGAGGACCGGTAGACCACATCAATAATGCAAACTTCACCAGACATCGGCGTTAAAGAACACCAAAATTGTATCCTCGAGATTAAATTCTGTGTTGTTTATTGGATGGCACTGGAGTCGATTATGATAATAAAGAACCACACCACCGCCAATTCTCCCTCATTGTTCCTTATCAAATTCATATTTGGAATTGATATATCCGCTCAATCAATTGGGAAGAATACAATGTTTCTGTAATGGCGATAATATTATGTGAGTAGCGCTAACATATCTCGGTAAACTCAGCTCATTTGTTCACATGACATTGAGGTTGAACCTCATCACTAGGCGTCTGGGTCGGTACTATCCGTTTGGTTGCTTCCGGCTATTAACCTAGGCAAGCTCAACTTGACGTTTTGGGGTTGGTATTTTATATAAGTTTTCCATTCATTGTTGATAGTATCGGTGATTTCGGTTGTGAAGAATGTTACCTTTAAAGAGCTAGGACCTTGGCCTTATAGATGACAGACCGTGGTTTCCTAAAATCCTAAACAACTATGGCATTTTAATGCCATTTTTTCGGCTAGATATATCCACTGTTTGTGATCGTGCTCAGACGTTTCTTGAGATGGTACGTCAGCAGCATCTTCCAGAACTCCTAAAATTACAATGCTTCTTGGATTACTTTCTTCTCGAGATTTCTGCGACGATTTCGCTCCAATCATGGTAAGTCTGCATGGATAGGACATGTAGTCTCCGGAACAATTCGAATAAATATAACCTTAAGAGATTACGTTTTCTACGTCCTCCGCAGTCTCATCTGATTACAGAGTTTATACCACTCAGCTAATTCATGTTTTTGCTTAGCTTCGTACAGCGTTTCCTGCGACTCGGTCACACTGGTACATATAACACTAAGGTTTACACCGGCGGATTTTGTCTTATAATTTGAGTCAGTCATTTTAATATTGGTTTTTCTGAGTCCTTTCACATTTCAGTAAAGTCGAGCTGTCGCTAATCACAACGAACGCTTCCCCGTTTTATTCACTATCTGCGCAATTATCTGGGCAAACACTGGACTGTTCGAGTATGATAGATTTTCCAACGGCTGTTCGTCAGTAACCGCTAAGTCTGGCAACAATGGTGCCTTAATGACCTATTTTATCAATTCATTCATTTTTTGCATACTGGATTCCAGTCCATTTAGACACAGCGAGGGATGGGGCTGTGAGCAGCAACTACTTTCGTCTCAATTTAATTCTAAAGGATTTTCGCCACTCACAATGACGCTGCTTGTTTGGCCTTGCAAGCCTGTCAAACGTAACAAATACCGGGATAAACACCTTCATTAATAATGGATACCAAATCCGAGGTTAGTGATTTGTCGCATTTAGCATGAACTTTCGACTAACAATCGTAACACGTGACAGACTTAGCCTTAGGACTTACAGACTTTTGGCAAACCGCACACATGCAGCCCGATGTACTTATTTTCGTTCCGGGTCATCCGGTCAGGGTTGTGAGCAGCACTGCTCAGCGGTGTGTGCACAAACATTGGCTCTGTCGAACTAGCGAGTATGAATAACGTGAGCGCGACAAAAAAGCTTTTTTCACGAAAATGATCAGATCAGAATTTAATCCGGTGATACTCTTCGGTAGTTGATCGCAAGATGTTCAAAATATAACCAGTCGATTGCGACGAATAAGATCTACACGATTACGTCAATCACTCGGATGAATTGAAGACTATTAACAACGTTGCACACGTAGATCCAATTTGGGAAATACGCTAGAATTCCGAATTTGCCAGTATTATCGAATACCGCTACGGGAGTGGTATAACAAGAAAGCTGACTTCGAGAGGTTTCCAACGAGGTATGATTTATCCACGTAAGTGTAAGTGTCAGAGCAGTGTATACTCATAATCAGGAGCTCAGAATAATGCGACCGCACTACAAGTTGAACCATAAATCGCATCATTTGTGTAAGCAGTTAACTGGCAATTAAATTCAAAATTACAAACAAGAAACGCAAGATAATATGACTCGCAGTCAATACACAACGGAATATTTATTTCATTGACTCACACATTGTAGATATCCGATTGATGAGTTACGTTTACATTCATCAGTTCAACAATCCATTTATATATCAAGTATTGATTTTGTGACGATGAATATGTATGATTTATGACAACCGTAATTTTGTGTAACTTATTTTTTGCAAAATTATTTAGAGTCTTTATACGAATTAGCATGTGAATAAACGACAATGCAACGGATTGGAACTGTTGTTGTTGGCCTCCTTTGGTCGATCTCGACCATAGATGAAGATCACAATCGCATGCATTTTCATGTTCTACAGGTGTTTCAATGACTAAACAGTCCGATTCGAGAGGAACAATCTCTCCCGCAGAGCTGGCAACGATAGTCAGAATTCGGTTGTATTGCACCAGTTGCACGCCAGCGGCGTGATCTGCATTCAGCAGCCAAGATCTTCCGAAAGACGATTTTGAACAATGCCTCTAATGTGAGCAGTCAAGAGCAAGATCTTCCCAACTCGTTGGGTCAATGCCATGAGATTTTCTATCTCTTTTGCAAATGTTTTTGTACCGCAAATGCTGTCTGACCAATGGTCGACTACCTAATTGCAACTCACCTTAAAGTATATCTTTCGAAATACGACCATTTTCCATTCTGTAGACATGACGAAGCCACCGCAGGCGGCGTTGTCGCAATAGGGTGAACATGCTATGTATACCAGCGTTTGAAAGCACTTCAGCATCAGTCACTATGTTCATCCACGATATGTTCAACATACGACGGATGCTTCGTAGATGGAAAGCATTTAGCTTCCGTTCGTGTCTTGCGTGGGTGGTCCAGGTTTCACTGCCGTGCAGTAAAGCACTCAGTAAGCACGCGTTGTATACCATCATATTTGTCTCAACAGTCAGCTTGCGGTTAGCCCACATACGAGAGTTCAATCGGTACAAAATGACAGCTGCTCTGCCAATCCACTTTTCAATCTCCTTGTCTAAAGAGAGGTTATCCGCAATGGGTGAACAAATGTATGTGAAATGATGTACTGGTTCAAGCTGACAGTTTCCAACAGTGATGATTGGAGGCGATACATTCCGTCGAACAAGGACTTTGTCTTGCTCATGCTAATTGTTGCAGCAAAGTATTTGCATGTCGACGAAAAACAGACCATTAGCGACTGGAGGTGCTCTTGGGAGTGAGCAATGAAGGCTGCATCGTCGGTAAACAGCAGGTTACGGATTAGCACATATCGTGCCTTGCTTTGTGCTCTCAACCAGTTCAGGTTAAAAAGCTTGCCATCACTTCGCGTGCATAGTTTAATGCCTTCTGTCCTCGTCGTGAAAGCCTGCTTCAGAAGCAGAGCAAAGAAAATGTCGAACAGCTTGGTCACGAGAACACACCTTTGTTTGACGCCTCGGCGAATTTCAAAGGCTTCTGAGCCGAAATCATTAAATTGGACTGAGCCATTTATGCAGGAGTGGAAATAAATAACGAGTTTGAGCAGTCTTGGTGGTCAGTCAATCAAAACAAGCATTTTGAAAAACCCTCCCTGCGTACTATTTCAGGTATATCGTTCGCGGACACCAGGAAGAGTATTGACCACAAGAATGAGCCTTGAGGTACGACACTTGTAACTTCTGCTCTCTGTATGTGCCCCATTAACTCTAACCCTGATAACTCTACCAGTCAAGTATTCGTTTTTTCATGCAAATAATCTGCCGCCCATCCTAAGCTGCCCTAAGTTTTGTAGCAGTATGCTGTTGTTCGCATATGCGAGCGACGTCTATGCTTGGCTTAGCAGACAATTTGGTGCGGACACATCCAGAATGGGAAAGTTTCAGTTCTGTACAAACCAGCGAATGGTCAGTGGCGCAGTCTGCGCTTTGATGTTATCTGGTGATGTGTACGCTTCATATATTAGTGCAACATACAAGAATAAAATCAAGCTGATGAAAGGCTTTGAGCAAAGATTTTTGTCGCACCTCAAGCCTCATTCATGTGATCAATATTCAAAACCACCGACAGCGAATATAACAGATTCATTGTCGCTAAATCTGTCGATTCGTCAGGGTTTTTTATGTCTGGCTTATTGGAGGTAAAACTTATTGAGTAGAATATGTCTAATATCAGTGAATGTTCTCAACATTTTTAATCGGTTTTCTTTTGTAGGAAAAGTACATGATAATATAATACTCCAGAAAGGCTTTGACTTAATATACAAGCGAATATGGTAGATTTCGTTGCTCCAACATCTCTCGGTGATACGCTGTGTTCAGTCGTTTAACATATTGTGTTGTAGAAAACGCATAGTACAATAAAGATTGTTTCGCGGTATGGTTGCATCAGTGTGACAAGTCTTGTGTACCCGAGGGGAGAGAAAATAAAAACGGTCTCCGGTGCATGGGTTCGTGGCCAAGACTGAGTTGTCAGGATGAGGTAAAAAACATGCACTGGGACAAACGAATAATAACCTGTTAAATACCCATTACATATTCAGCTAACCTTACAGGTTGCCGTTCCACGTGCCTAATTTTGTGGAGACGGTGGGTTCTGGGTTAACATTTGATGTATGTAGGTTTATTACTGAAGTTGTTTTGGTTGATATGACAGTGTCATGCTGAACATACCCTCTGGCTATTAGACAGATCTACCAGTGGTCACATAAACTCTTACATGAATGTCAGGATAGAATATATTGTTTAGGGTATAAAAAATGCGCCCTCCCTCTGCAAACAGAATAAATGCTCAATGATCGATTTGGGATAGGACGCAAAGGATATCTCCCGACCCATCGGGTAAGGAGAGCGGTGTGATGTCAAGAGAAGAGGACTGTCTGAGCTGTGCGATAGTGCACATTTCGCTTGCACTGCAGCGTTTTTGCGGAAGTCAATGGATGTTGGAAACTCTATAACACCCATTGTAAGGATAGGATTTTTGCACCTTTATTATATCATATGCTACTGGAGAACTGACTTACAAAATCCATGTGTGTCGTCTATCTAAGATTGGACCTTTTCCGCAGATCTGTACATTGATTAAATGAAGAGCATATAATCCTTAAATACGGTGAACTGTCTGCCATGCCTCATGGCTATAATGTGTTAAAAGCAAGACTGGATAATCAATCAAAAAAGGATGAATATGATGTCTTGATACAAAACGTGGGATAACACGAGGTAAAATTATTACGTGAAAAAGCAACGCCAATTTAAATCGGGAAAATTTGACACATTGGAAGAAATACACCAAGGATACGTGCATTTAGGGCTCAGCAATTTGTAGTACACGGAAGATGCGTGTATACCGGTTTTCCAATTTGTATTACACGAAGAAAATGTGTATTACGTCGAGATCAACAATGTCTAGCAGATGAACTATCACAATAACGTCCAACAAAGTTAGGAGAAAACACACAGGACAATGAAGTTTCTATCGCGGTAGGCAAAACTTGCGCAACGGTACAGAAGAGCAGCAAGATGGTATGAGGAAGCGAAACTGGTCCCATTGTTAATAGTTTTAATGTCCTATAAAACATCGTTGTAACAGTGCCTACCCTCAAATCATTTTCTGGTTAGACAATGACGAATCGTTTGCGTAGGTAAAGTCTGACGTATTTCCATGTGAATACACAGTAAACATTTGAAATGTTGTTATTTCATCATCTTACTTTCAATAACTAGATTTCCAACATCACATATATAAATGTATTCCGGCCACGGGTAGATTTTCGGAAAATATTCAGCTCATGCTATTAAAATCTAACATATTCGATTGTTTTATTATATATAGTTTCACTGTTTTTTAATTGTGATACAGTAACTTACGACAATGTTCTATTCCAGTTTATCACATGATAATTTCTTACGAGATTGGAAAGAATCTTAATTATGGAAAAGATGTAAGTTAAGATTTCTGAGCCTAATATTTTTTAGGTTGCACTGAGAACATTTTCGAAATATTCCTATCGATTACTTTTGTATTAATGCCCGTTGAAATAAAATACATGATTTTTTTCACTCTGGGTTTGTAACCTAAAACCAATTATAAAATCATAACTGTAGTTCTCCTCAACATTACAATATGAATAATCACAATGCAAATCATTTTTTAAAGATGATTGAAAAAACATTAGCAATCATTGTGGTAAAATAACAGCTCAGGTGTGACTTGAAAATTGCTTTCATTGGTCCTCTAGATTGTTCGAGTTTCGCATTATTCAATATAAGTAACTCTGGCGAATGAAACTGTGCCAAAACTAAAAATAATCAAAATTTCATTGTCTGAAAAGGGAATTTAACAAACATAATACAATATGACTAATGCGATATGTCGACCGGCTGTCAATCTCAGAAGGGGGTGCCGTTCATTAAGATATCAAGCGAAATTACATAAATATGCAAATCTCCGAAATCTTAAATTTGCAACTTTTCACATAAATTATGTTTCAGATTCAACGGTTGAACGATCATATACGGCTCTGTCATGCTTCTTATTGATCTACTTTAAAAAGGACATTTTCACTTGTAGCCGACGAAATGCAAATACACAGTTGTGGAATTATCATTTACAAATCCATCGCAGCGCTCAATAACACAAGAGTACAATGTTCAGAGAGAGATTTGTGGAAGAATTCGCAATTTTTGTAAAGGGCATTGCACTCAATCAACCGGATATCAAACCTAATTAATCTGACGTTACTGCTAATTACGTGCACATCCGATTTACTCTGTGTCCATTAAAACTAGACACTTGAAGAAAACATACGAAACCTTGAATTGATGTATATGTAGATGGTAGATTTACGTCCGGTCAATCAAAGTCAAATCGCCTTTCCTGTTTGAATGCACTTGAAACATGCTCAATGCAATTTTATCTACGTCAACTGCGGCGCCTATAGTTCACTTGTTAGTGGTCTCTCAATTGACCGCTGTGGTCAACCTGTTTAACGTTAATATTTTTTTACTCACGAATAACATAAACAGAACGTCAAATAATCAAACGTTTATTAGTCATGTGGCGAGGATTAAACACGGCTGGGATCAATAAGCTCTTCAAGTAAACACACCATAAAATACTTAAGCTCACCGTTTCGGTTGTCAATCCGATCAGATTTGTCATTCGAGATCAAGGCCAACTGGATCATTTTAAACCCTCACCATATTAAACGTGTTCGACCAACCATGACTAATTGCAATGATTGCTAACGTTCTCAAACTGATTTTGCAGTGACGAACAGGTTATCGCTTGAAACTCTATCATACACTTCGTTTGAAACGCATATTCTTGTCTGTTAGCGATTGTCGTCTTCAGGTGTTCCAGTTTTTCCTGCTCATGTGTTTTGCTGGAGAGTTGTATTTCATGTCATCCGAAAACTCCTGCTTGAAAATATTCGCCAATGCAGCATGGTGTGAAGGTGGGAAGTGCTAATCACCATCATTCGGCACAACACAACAGGATGGACGCATGAAAGACCGAAGACTACTATTGCGAAATCTATTATTTCGTGTTTCGGAAGGATTGCATCAGAACTGGTTGAGCAACGACATTCTCAAACGAATAGGAAAAGGGAAAACGAACGATATACAACCGGTCAATGTCAATCAAATGAATCGTTTTTGGCGAGCGCTCGAATTGTACCGGTTGGTATAAATTTGATTGACAAATCAGATCGAAGTGTCAACCCGGACAGACATGTTTCACGATGAGTTTCGTGGTTGTTTAATTGGCCTACACAAGATACGCGTGTTTGTATTCGCCTTGCGATTACTAAACACCATAGACCAATCGGCGTCTCTTGCGTTGCAATTTTGATTCTACTTTCCCTACCTGATAAAGATGATCAAAGTGCATGCAAATGAGCTTTGTGTTTCGGGATACACTGCTTTAATAGGATCATATTATATTCGGTAGATCAATAGATGAGATCGGTTTTCGTTTCAAGTTTAAACAACCTTGTTGAAGAAAACTAAATACTTCATTGCGCTTTATCGTAAGACAATGTAACGCAACTAAGTTTGTCGATCACATTTAATTAGCTCAGACTTCGGATAGTGTAAATCTGGAGGCGTCTGTGAAATGAGGTGCAAAGAACTAGAACTTAAAGCATCTGATTGTTATATCTGGTGTTGCTTCTTGAACCTTATGCGACTAAAAAACCTAATCAGTCAAAATTGAGACATAAATCCAAACATTGAATGTAAATTAAAACTGTAATGGTGACGTGAAAATTCTGCTATAATTTCGACAGCAAACACCCCCAGTTTTGGTTTTATTACGCATAAAGTCATTTTGGGGTAGTATTGACTAAGAATACTTCAGGTCAAGCAAGGCTAAACCGAATATTTTGGTTCAACTTCAATTAATTTGTTTACACAGGTTTCAGAAAAACTCGATAGAACAATTAGCCACATCAACCCGTCACTTCAGACCCACACGCATTTCTCAATGTCATCCTAATTCACAGCAAAGGCAATTTATCTAACGCTAATCTTGTTCATCTGCGAATGCTACAAAACAAGGGAACTCCAATTGGTGCATTTCTCTCTCTCAACACGTTATACACCGTCTCCTGGCTTTGACCAATCTCTTATATTTCAATATCAGCTGACGTTGTCAATCCGCTTGTAGACCGGCTTCGATGTAATCATCCTCATGCATTTTTTTCGAAACCCGAATTATTGCTGGTTTTCGATTGTTGTGATCGGTCACTTCGGCGCATCGTGCTCCTGTTTCGTGCCAAAGGATGCTGTCAAAGCTTGTGAATAGTAATGATCGCTTAGGCCTTGTGCATTTTTACAGGGTGGCTTTAAATTATACCGATATTGATGAATCAGTGGATATGGAAATGAAAATAACGTACTTATTTAATTGCTTTTCTACGATTCGTTGGAAAATCCGAATAAACTAAAAAGACACAAATAATTTGAGTATATGACCAAATATTACGATGCATTTATCCGGTTCAGCTAGGTGACGTCCTGAATCACATTTGCAAGTAGCTCCCAATACATTTTTGACGCATAGAAGAACAAAATTTGAAGGATACGTTCACGTTTATCATCGCCCGTAGCAAGGATACCGACCCTCCTTACAAACACTCCTATTCAATCTGCGCGCTCAAGATTTAAGATTCAAGATTCAAGAATTTAAGGTATAAAAAAGCTCGTACAACACCACAGGATATTCGTATAAGGACAATAAATATATATACAAAATAAATTGAGTCATAAGGAAGATCGACAGTACTGTAGTTACAAAAAAATGTCATGTATTGTGGCGGTATGATGGGTAAAAAAATATTCGTTTAGAAAAAAATCATGTTATATAAACGGGATGGATGGTGGAATTACTACGCATAAATATATCTAATTTGTTCCTGAAAATCCTTTCACTAGATGATTGGACAACATCTGACGGTAGGGAGTTCCATAAGAAATAAACGCGCACCGAATAGAAGAACCGACGGCAGTTCCAGTGGGAATGTGGAATATCAAATGCCAATGGGTGAGTACGTGTGACTTGGCTTGACCGGAGGCGAAATAGATGACTCAGATGGTGCGCCTTTGAGTTCATTATTTTGTAAGTTAGGATTTGAACAATGCGAACCCGTCCGCGAAGCAGTGTATCCAAATTGAGATGCTCAAGTCGGTTCTCATATGGTAGGTTGTGGAGAAAGCAAACCATTTTAGTTGCTCTGTGATAAATCCTCTCGAGCAGCTTGATGTTCTCTTGTAGCCACGGTGCCCACGCTTGCACTGAGTAATCCATCACCGGGTAAATATACGTACTTATGAGCGTTGCTTGCAAAACGTAAGACTTCCACTAATCCAGATGCCGAGGTCTTTTTCTTTGGTTGTCCTTTCCAGTTGATTTGGTCCAAGGTTGTATGAGAATGGGAAATCTTTGCCTATTTGCAACATTTTTCATATTCGGAAGTTGAATGGGATGTTATTTTGCACCGACCAGCTTTTCAATATATCCAGATTCAAGATTCAAGAATTTATGGTATAAAAAAGCTCGCAGCTGTACAACACCACAGGATATTCGTATAAGGACAATAAATATTTATACAAAATAAATTGAGTCATTAGGAAGATCGAAAGTTTCGTAGTTACAAAAATGTCATGTATTGTCGCTGTATGATGAGAAAAAAATTATTCGTTTGGGAAAATCCGCCGAAGCATAACTAGAATGCGGCTAGCTCGGTTGTACACTGCTTTGCATTGCATGCTATTCTTAAGACTTCCACTAATTCATTCACCGAGGTCTTTTTCTTTGGTTGTCCTTTCAAGTTGGTTTGATCCAAGAATTTAGGAGAATGGGAAATCTTTGCCTATTTGCAAAATTTTACACTTTCAGAAGTTGAATGGAAGTTTGTTTCGCTCCAACCAGCTGTTCAATACATCCAAATCGCTTTATAAGCGCAAACAGTCCACGATTGACGTGATTCGCACCCAAACTTTAACATCATCCACAAAGAGAACCATTTTGGCTGTGGCAAGTTTCGGAAGGTCGTTGATGTAGACCAAAAATAGAAGGGGACCAAGCACCGAACCTTGTGGGACAGCGCTAGTGGCTTCGATTTCGCCAGACATCACACCATCGATACGTACAGTTGCCTTGCGATCAAGAAAGTAACTTTCCAGCCAGGTAAGAAGGCAGCCGTTAATACCAACATCGTGCAGCTTGCTCAAGAGAATAGAATGGTTCACGCGATCGAACGCCTTTGATATGTCCAAGTAACACTCATGCACGCAACCACCAATATCCACAGCCGGCGTCCAGTCATGCAGTGTCTCCAGTAAATTAGTCAAGCAAGAACGAGACTTCCTAAATCCATGTTGCTCTCTGGACAGCAAGTTTTAAGCTTCGAGATGACTCACAATTCTTTCATTTATAGATTTATTCATAGATTATTCATAGATTATATGCAGGTAAAAAGCTATGCTTTACAAGACCCACAAAAATGTGCATCGGGTCGGATGGTAAAAAATATCAAAATATTGTTAGATTATTGTCAAACATAAAAAACATACTTTTCCATGTGGATATCTAGTGATTTTTTGAAAACTTCAACAGTTCCAGATTGTACCACATGAGTAAGTAAACTGTTCCACAGTTGCACATTGCAAACGGAAAATGCATATTTGCGGCAGTTCAACCTGCTATGCTGTTGGTAAAGTTTTAATTGGTGACTTCGCAGAAGTGTGTTATGGGAAAGATGAAACAAATGACCGCAATGATGATTTGTTTGATTAAGCACTGTCCAAATAAATATAAGTGCTCCTCGTTTCCGTCTGTATTCAGCCGAATGCAAATTCAATAATTTAAGTCGCGTTGGATAATTTGATAGTGCCAGGATGAGTCTTGTCGCTCTGCGCTGTGGAGTTTCTAATAGCAGAATATCTTTTTTCAACCAAGGATCCCATGCCGGTATAGCATATTCAACATGAGGACGGATGTACGTTGAAACCAATTTGCAGGCAATATTGGGGTCAAACGAACCTAAGACTCTTTCAAGGAGACCCAAGTTGTTTTCAGCTTTGCAGGCAGCCAGTCGACATTGCATTGAGTTTCCTAAGTCTGATTGGATAATCACACCTAAATCTTTTTCGGAGGAGGCGGGTTTAATAACAGTGCGACCAAGATAATATTCTTTGCTCGACTTGCTGTTGAGAGACAATAGGCTGCATTTCGAAGCATTCAGGGGCATTTCGTTGTCTATGGACCAAGTGTGAATCATATCGAGATCCCGTTGCAGGTTCTGCGTGTCGTCTGTGGAGTCTATCTTGCGCCAAAGCTTTGCGTCATCAGCGAAAATAAGCACGGACGACTGTAATACAGTAGGCAAGTCGTTTATATATATTAAAAACAAAAGCGGTCCGAGGACTGATCCTTGTGGGACACCACGGGCAACTTTAATCGACTCGGATAGTTTGTTTTTGACTCTCACGTACATCTCACGAGATATCAACCATTCTTTAACACATGCATATAGTTTACCCTGTACTCCGTAGGTGAGTAGTTTCGACTAAAGTATTTCGTGATTCACACGATCGAAGGCTTTTGAGAAATCGATATAGATTACGTCCACGGAGTTGGCCGGCATCCAGTAGCTCAGACCAAGATTCTTTTGCTAAAAGCAAGTTTGTCAGACAGGATCGTTTTTTGCTGAATCCATGCTGTGCCTCGGAGATTAAATTATTAATCTCAAAGTGATTCCGTAAGGCATCAGCTATTATGGACTCCATTACTTTGGATAGCACTGGTAATAACGCTATGTGCGATAGTTTAAAGGATCATTTCTTTTACCACCCTTGTAGATCGGACTAATCAGGCAGTTTTCCAAGTTTCTGGTACAAAGCTCTGCTCGAACATCATCGTGAATACGTCAGATGTCGGTATTGCCAACTCGGAAGATAGATTGTGCAAAATGTTTGCCTGTACATTGTCTATACCGGGTGAGCCTGTTCTCTTCATCGTCATTAATTTTGTTTGAACAACGTTGGGGGGAACTCCACCCCCTGAAGAATAGGCAGGCTGCAGCTGTCAGAGTTTATGGGAGGTCTATGGGTCGACACTTGTGAGATAACTGATGCAAATTGTTGCCGGAAAACGTTAGCGCACTCTTTAAATGACGTCACTATTCCAGTACCAGAGACCAGTGGCGGTATTCCCATTTTAACATTCCGGAGGTCGTTGACGTGTCTATACAATGCTTTGGGATTTATAATGAATTTTTCGACAAGACTGATTTGGTAATCTTTTCTGTCTTTTCGAATGAGGCAGACACACTTATTTCGCAATAACGTGTAGTAGCACCAAGTTATCCCAGAAGGATCGTCCAAGTATTTGGACCAGGCATTGTCACGTTTACACATCCATTTCCGAGTACTGCTTCTGAGAGGCTTTTTTGGACGCTGTTTGCTCAATATTATTTTTACCTTCGATGATAAGTCAATGATAATACGAAGCTGGCTGTAAAACGTTTCCCAGATTTCCTTAGCTGATTTGAGTTCAAGGAAATCCCATCGATTTTCAGTAGCAAAAGCTCGAAGCAAGTCATAGTTCACAGTTGCATACGTTCGTTGAGTATTCCCTGCTGGTTCGTATTGATAAATATAATCAAATGTCATGACAACATGATCACTTAATCCGAGTGGAGCTGTATAGGAAACAGATTCTATCATGAGTTCTTCGTTTGTAAGTATGAGGTCCAGGCTAGATGGGGTTTGTTCAGATCGAAATCGCGTTGGTTGTTGCACATGGTTGTAAAGAGGGGTGCAAGTCATTATTTCTTGAAGAAAGCTTTTGAATGAATCGTCACCAGTAATGTGTGTTGCAAGGGTCGGTACATTAAAATCACCGAGGAGGAGCGAATGTGAATATGTGAGCTTCAATGCAAAACGTATTGCATTAGCAAGAACAGTGTCAGCGGCAGATGATGAAGAAGAGGGTCGATAAATCAATGCTAAGAGGCACTTATGTTTATCATGTAAGTCAAAAGAGCAAAACAATGTATCTGGGACATCTAACTCGGGGGAGAGAAGTATAGTGCAGTTGATGCTTTCGCACACAATTCGCTCCATAACTTTTGAGATCACCGGAAGGAGTGTAACAGCGCGGTAATTTGCTGGGTCAGAACGAGTTCCACCTTTGTAGATGGGTGTTATGATTTCTCTCTTCCAGTCATTAGGTACAACACCCACCCTCAAGGAGTGATTAAATAAATCACAAATTGGTTCGCACAGTTGACTGCCGCATAACTTTAGGATTGCAGGTGTGATTCCTTCAGCTCCCGGGGAATTGTTGATATTCAACTTGCGTAGGTGGTGCTGCACTATTTCCGAACTGATGCACGTATCGCATATAGTCTCCGGCGCAATTGGTTTTCATTCATCCTCGGGTTGAAAACTCGTGAATAAAAACTGGCTAGAGCGTTAGTGGTTTCCAGCACAGAATCAGTTAGTCCGTTATCTGTCATGATCGGAAAAGCACCGGGTTCCAGCTTCGTAATGTTGTCAACATTTCGGTAAAGCAGTTTGGGATTTCGCTGCATTCTTACCGCCAGCTGAAGCTGGTGATTTTGTTTGTCCTCTCGCATGAGATTTTTGACTTGATTCCGCAATTCGCGGAAGTTTGCCCACGTCGAATCAGTTCCGCAGACCCTGTGAATAGCCCATGCCAAATTTCGCTTTTCAACCATTTTCTAGTCTAACTGCGAATTCTGAAGTGTGGTTCTTTGCTATCATTTTTCAGGACATTTTTAGAATTGAAATGCATCATGTTGATTATGTAATCTGTCAAGGTTGTGCAATGCGAGTCCGGATCACTGAAATTTATATTATATTCATCGAAAGCTACCATTGTTTCCATCAAATCAATGTAATCCACTTTTTTTATTTCGTTTTGTTTGCTTTACAATTCTACTGGCGTTGCACACGTATTGAAATAGCAGAACGAGGTGGTCGCTTCGACCCAGCGGAGCGTGATACTGAACATCTTCAACGGCTGTGGCTTCGGAGGTTAAGACTAGTTCTAGAACAGATGTCTGTTGCCAATTTCGTTGTCGTGTATAATCGAAAACATGATTATACAAGGGAATGTATTCGAACAGTTCACGAAATTTGTAGCCTATGGATAGGGGTGGTTGATTTACTCGGTTATATATTTGAGGCAGATTGAAGTCCCCCATAATCAGCAATTGCGAATTGCGCTGTTTTCCGGCGTACTGCATTGCCTTCAAGAGTTTTCGTTATACGCATCCAATGATGATGGTGAACGGTAAACAACACCAACGATGCAACTGTCGCCTGATTCGAGCTTCAAGTTGCACCATAAACTGTCTTCCAGATCGAGTTCAGTATCTGTAACTACCGTACAGTATGAACGTCCATGGTGGTTAACAGCTACTCCACCACCTGTTTTTAAGCGGCCTCTCCGAAACAGGGTCATGTTTGGAGTAGAGAGCTCGCGATCACTCACGTGAGGTTGGAACCATGTCTCAGTCGAGTGAGTGCTGATTGCAGAGATCCTTCAGTTCAGCTAGTTTGTCTAACAGGCATTGTGCGATTGTACATAGGCAATTGATTGTAGTTTTCGTATACAGTGATGGAGCTGAAAGCTCGTCTATTAGTCCGACCCTTCGAGACTCGGTCATCGTTCGTTTTTTGGGATTGCCACAGTGTTTCTAATCAGAGTCTCGAGTGATTGTGGAAGCTGTGTTTCATTAGAGGGCGTAGAAAGTCAATGATCGCTCAATCGATGGAATTTATAACTACGCTAACAGAGTTTTCTCGTCCATACTGTACATTTGTATAACGGTATGTATGGTCATGTTTACTAGAGCCATTGCAGTTTGGTGAACCCTAATGAGATTTTTTGCAAATGTAAAAATTACGATATTTTTGTAAGAATAACGATGTTTCTGTAATGTCGACGAAAATAAGTGTGACACGTTGACCTCATTCTAGTGATTGTGTTACCTAATCAAATGAAAACAGTGAACAAAAGCTGCATGATTTTTTTCCAGAAATCAATTCAAGACAATATGCACAGATTAATACTTTTGCCTAGATACTACGGCAAACTGTTTGCATTTAAAATTGTAGGTTACTCTTTCACAATGTGCTTCTCCCAGATAAGTTACGTTGGGATTGTTTGAATTAGCGGTTTGACCACAAAGTCTACGTTCTACAAATTTAGAAATGTTTGAGGAATTTATTTTGATGAAATCTTAATAAAACATCGGAAAATTGAGTAAAAATTAAAAATAACATTAGTGGTTTAAGACAGTTAAGGAACAATTTATTAAGTTTATTATTAGCAAATCATGCACAATTTCCAACGTAAATTATTGTTCGTTTAATAATTTTATTAAAAACAACATTGTGTGATTTAATATGCTGGTGAATATGCCGTGATCAAGCTGAATTACTAAAACAACAACAACTTACGACAACAAAGGCGAGCATGTCGTATAGCGATAATAATGTTCTCAACAGAAAATAAGTTCCGTCCGGTAAAATTAATCATGGATATTTTAGATTAATTTCTAAACAAGAACTGTAATATTAACACAAATCATAATATTTCATTTTTATTTATTTCCAATGTCTTCAAATCTCTCACCATCATGGACACAATTTTTGTTAAGTGCTTTGTATGACTAAATAGATCATTTATAAGTGAATAAAAAATATGCGTGAACTCATTTACAAACGAAATTCATTGAATCGAAGCTCATTGGAATAAAACTATTTATATCCAATGAGTTTGAACAACCATACATTTTCATCTTGACCGCCACGCAATCAGGCGATTATCCCGTAGGGATAATACAACAAGGATCCGGGTTCCTTAAGCAGTGGAGGAATGGTTACCAGAGTTCGAACTTTTAGGCCATAATTTATTAAGACATAGCAAGCAACGCTTGGGATTGAAGACAAATGAGTAAAACTTTGTTAAGGCATCTGCGGTATTTTGGGCAGTGTGGGTCAGTCCATTAGGTGTTAGTAATTCTTTGTGCCGACACATTTGTTCGTTTCGTGAATCCTACGTAAACAACGCTATGTAATTCAATCTGGTTTATACTGTTTAATAATTATGATTTTAGAAAATATTCGAAGCGTTTGCAAAAATGGTCAGTCGATATATACTGGTTAGTTTTCATATTTTTGCAGACCCTGATTATAATATTCTTAAATGCTCTTCATTTAGAATAGGATATTACGCCGGTTCAATTGAAAATTGATAGTATTATTCTATAAATATTCATCTTCCTTTATTTTGAATGTATCTCGTTTTGTTTATTCTAATTTTTTCACACTATGAAACATTGAATTTTCAATAGAACATTACTTATATCCGATAATTTCCACAAGGAATAGATCCAAAGAATTTTTAGCCAGAAACATTCTCCCAAACCCTAAATGAAATTGTATACAATTGAAATTCTTAAGAACATTCTACAGTATTTCTGTAATAAATTTTGTAGCTTCAGGGAAAATCTCGAGTAAAATTGAATCAGCTTTAACGGTCACGTCAAGTGACTTTGACCTTGATAATGTCATTTAGGAATGGGCTCGATGAATACGTTGATTATTAAACTTTTCCGAGCATGACATCGTATATACTAAATATTTCTTTCGCACTTTGTAGAAATGCTGTTTGAACTTTGCAAGGATCCAATACAAGTTTTGGCATAGATACCAAGATTAAAAAATGGGGAAAACATCAAATGTAACGAAGTTAGTTTGTTTACATGCCTAGTTATCTGCACAATTTATGATATTATTGATAGCAATACACAAAGTTAGACTTCAAAGCCACTTTTAAATATGATTCGTACTATACAATAATAAAAATAAACTTGCGCAAGACAACAAACACTCGAATAAGCTTAAGAAAAGTGGGAATCGATAAAAAGCTGCATATGTCGAGTCGCACTTTCCACTTTCGGTCGGAAGAAAGCTTATACGAGTGACTAGTTCGATGCAAATGCTTATGAGATGTGTAAAGCACTTTTCCTCTCTCTACTCTAGGGACAGTACGGTTTGAGCGCGTGTACTTCAAAATGTCGAGCGGTTGCCGACTATATAATATCTGGATACTTCCCCTACTCTTGATGAGCTTAATAAAGCAATCGGCTGCTTAGCAAATGGGAAGACCCCTGGTGACGACTGAATTCCACCTGAGCTCATTAAATGCTGTAGAGCAGCATTATTACAACCGCTTCACCAATCGCTTCTCCATTGCCTGCAGGAGAAGTGTGTCCCACAAGAGATGTTATACACAAAGATCATCACGCTATTCAAGAATAAGGGATATAGAGACGACTGAAGCCATTATAGTGAAATCTTTCTTCTGAAAGTTGTACGCTAATCGTTTGCTAAAGTCTTACAGACCCGGCTACAAATTTTAGCTGATAGAATTCACTCGGAATCTCAGTGTGGCTTCCGCGACGGACGATCAACCGTTGACATGATCTTCTCACTGAGAAAACTTCAAGAAAAGTGTCGTGAACAGCGTATGCCATTATACGGTGTTGTTATTGATTTAACGGAGGCATCCGACTACGTCAACAATAAGGATCTTTTCAAAATGCTTGTTTTGATTGGCTGACCCCCAAGAATGCGCAAACTCGTTATTTCTTCCTACTCATGCATAAAGGGCTCAGTCCAATTTAACGATTTCGGCTCAGAAGCCATGAAATTCGCCGAGGCGTCAAACAAAGGTGTTTTCTTGCGCCCACGCTGTTCGGCATTTTCTTTGCTCTGCTTCTGAAGCACGCTTTCAGGACGAGGACAGAAGTCATTTAACTACGCACGCGAAGTGTTGGCAAGCTTCTAAACCTGAAGTGGTTGAGAGCATAAACCAAGGCACGAAATGTGCAAATCCGTGACCTACTATTTACCGACGATGCAGCCTTTATTGCTCACTCCCAAGAGCACCTCCAGTCACTGATGGACTGTTTTTCGTCAGCATGCAAATACTATGGTGCAACAATTAGCATGAGCAAGACAAAGTCCTTGGTCGACGGACTGTATCGCCTCCAATCATCACTGTTGGAAACTGTCAGCTTGAACCAGTACATCATTTCACATACCTTTGTTCACCCATTGCGGATAACCTCTCTGTAGACAAGGAGATGGAAAAGTGGATTGGAAGAGCAGCAGTCATTTTGTCCCGATTTAAATCTCGTATGTGGGCTAACCGCAAGCTGACTGTTGAGAAAAAGATGATGGTATAAAACGCGTGCTTGCTGAATGCTTTACTGCACGGCAGTGAAACCTGGTCCACCCACGCAAGACACGAACGGAAGCTGAATGTCTTCCATCTACGAAGCATCCGTCGTATCTTGAACATATCGTGGATGGACATCGTGACTGATGCTGAAGTGCTCTCAAAAGCATTTTCACCCTATTGCGACAACGCCGCCTGCGTTGGCTTCGTCTTGTCTACAGAATGGAAAATGGTCGTATTCCGGAAGATATACTTTTTGGTGAGTTGCAATTAGGAAGTCGACCATTGGTCAGACAGCATTTGCGGTACAAAAACATTTGCAAAAGAGATGGAAAATCTCATGGCATTGACCCGGCGAGTTGGGAAGACTTGCTCTTGACTGCTCACATTAGAGGCATTGTGTAAAATCGTCTTCCGGAAGATCTTGGCTGCTGAATGCAGATCACGCCACCGGCGTGCAACTGGTGCAATGCAACCTAATAGTGACTATCGTTGCCAGCGCAGCGGGAGAGAATGTTTCTGTTATACCCCGAACAGGATAAAAAAGGCTTAACGCACACAACAGAACTCTATTGAACAAGTGACATAATTTGAACAAGTTTGCGATCAATATTGACGGACCAATAAGAATAGAGTTGCAAGCGGATCTCAATCGATACACTGTAAGCGCGTGTGGGTGCATGACCGCACACACAGTCAAATATAACGTAGATATGCTGCCTGTAACATCTCTCTCCTTGAGAAAGTTATTGATATGATTTTAGCGTAGGATTGACATTTAGGTATTGTACAGGCCTGCGATTCCGGTTGGAACGTATCTGCGGTAAAGCTTGTTGCTGCATATCTGTTGTGTTCTGCTCTTTTGGCTTTGGGGTTTCCGTTGGAATTTCGAAAGTATCCAACAAGATATCAAGTGGCAGTTGACTCTCTGCGTTTTATGTTCCATAATCTTCTATTGTTCGAGGTCTACTATGGTTCACGTGTCGAATGTGTTTTCGTGAACCATAGAGTAACTCATAAGTCACTGTGCCCAGACGACGTCCTATGATTCCTGGTATCCATTTCTCTCTCGTTCCGTAAAAGGACCTGACATATACTCGATCACCTGGTTTATAGGATCTGTTCCATTAGGCTTTGGTCACCTGTAGGCAGTCCGAAGTTTGCAAGCATGGTTTATCCGTCTCCTTGGATGCTCGTTTGAAAGGTTAGCCACGATAAATGGGCGAATGCATGTGATTGATCGCGAGGGAAGCACAAAATTCGGTGAACTCATATGAGGTAAACTGTGGTCCATTGTCAGTGACTAAAGTTTCGGGTATGCTAAATTTAGAAAATAGTCTTTCGAAGATTGATATTGTAGAACTTGTCGTGATTTTATTCATGGCATGAATTTCAGGAGATTTGAATAAACTTCAACAATGACCAAATAGTGTATCCCTTTCAAGGGTCCTGAAAAGTCTGCATGGATACGTTTCCATGGTAGGTTTGGTGTAGTGCGATACGCAAACAGAAAGGCATGCAGTTGTTTATTCCGCGTTCCGTCTCCTTGTAACTTCACGAGTGCTGCGTTTGAAAGTATCTACAAAACGTTCAGCCTGACCATTGGATTGTGGATGATAAATGGGCGAATGCATGTGATTGATCGCGAGGGAAGCACAAAATTCGGTGAACTCATATGAGGTAAACTGTGGTCCATTGTCAGTGACTAAAGTTTCGGGTATGCTAAATTTAGAAAATAGTCTTTCGAAGATTGATATTGTAGAACTTGTCGTGATTTTATTCATGGCATGAATTTCAGGAGATTTGAATAAACTTCAACAATGACCAAATAGTGTATCCCTTTCAAGGGTCCTGAAAAGTCTGCATGGATACGTTTCCATGGTCCCGATGGAATAGGCCAGGGCTGTGGTTCAGATTTCGGAGGTAATTTGGCTGCTTCCGCACAAGTGTTGCATGAGCGCACCATGTTTTTGATCTCACTATCCATGAAGGGCTAAAAGGCGTATTTCCGGCTAAGTGCTTTCATTCTACTGATACCAGGATGACTCTGATGTAATTGTCGCAGAACAAGATGTTGTAAAGCTCTAGGAATGACTACTTTATCGTGGAACATAAGACAGCCATCAACGATGGATAGTGCGAATTGTCGAGTAGAAAACTGCTTGAGATATGGATAAGTGATTTTCTCAGGCCAGCCGTTTTGTTGGAATTGCATAACTTGTTGCAGTGTTTGATCGTTTGCGGTTGCCTTGCGAACTGTTGCTGCCGTTATTGGGAGATGTCTGACGCTTGCATTGAAAACATAGTACATCGGGTCTGCTAAAACAGAAGACACTACGAAGTCTTCATTTTGGGGTCGAGAAACAATGGCAGCAATGAGCCTTGAGAGTGCAACAGCGTGACCGAAGTTGCTGGTACACTTGTATCGGAGGTCAAAATCATACGACAATAATTGTGTTGCCCAGTGTTGTAGTCGATTTGCTGTATTTACAGGTATCCCGTTCTTCGCACCAAATATTGCCAACAGTGGCCTATGATCTGTGAATAATGTAAACTTTCGGCCTTGTATCACTTTATGGAACTTGTTAACAGCAAAGACGAGGGCCAACCCTTCTTTCTCTTTCTGACAGTAATTCCTTTCAGCAACTGGTAATGTTCTGGATACGTGCATGACGATTTTTTGTTTTCCATCAGGATATTAATGCAACAGTACGGCGCCGATTCCATTTTGTAATGCATCTGCTGCAAAGATCATGGGAAGTTTTGGATCGTAGTGTGTTAGTAGTAGATCAGACGATAAGATATCCTTTATTCTGTTGAAAGAGCGCTGGCATTCATTTGACCAAGACCATTTGCTGTTCTTTGTTAATAGATGATTGAGTGGTGCTCAAAGTTCGTGCATTTCTGGTACAAAGTTAGGATAATAATTTACCAGGCCAAGGAAAGACTGCAATGTCGCCACCATGTTTGGCGGTGGCAGGTCTCTGATAGCCTCGATTTTGTCTGAATCAGTTCGTCTACCTTCATGATTAATTATTTAACACAAGTAGATTATAGTGTCTCTCATTAGAGTGCATTTTTCTGGCCTGACAAGGAAAACGTACTCCTCTATGATTGTGAAAAGTTGGTTTAAGTGATCATAATGTTCTTCGCGATTCTGGCTAGATACGATGATGTCATCCATATAGGCTTCAGCAAAAGATAATCCGGACAGCATACTAAAAGATTGTCGGGGCGCACTTGACACCGATTATGACGATGCAACACTTAGTGTGTATTGATAGTTAGCAGCTCTCTCGATTTCTCACAAACTGAAACTTGTATGCATGCATCAGAGAGGCCAACCTTTGAAAATATTTTCCAGCCATTCTTCCGTGAGAATAGATCCTCTGGGGTCGGTAATGGATATTGGTGCGTCTCCAGTGAGCCATTTAGCCCGGTGGAAAAATCTGCATAAAGTCTCAGTGTTCCGTTTGGTTTTCTCACTGCAACAATTGGTGCTGCCCATGATGAATATGTTACTGGACTCAAGACACATTCATTGACTAAGCGTTCTAACTCTTTCTCCACAACCTCCAAGGCAGAATAAGGTACTGGTCTCTTTGGGCGAAAAACTGGACGTGTTCCCGGTTGTAAGTATAAGACTGCATCAGCTTTGTTGCAGAAGCCCAATTCTTCACAAATTACCTTAGGATATTTCGACTGGAAATGAAACCTAAGTTCTTCGGTGCTTTTAAGCTTCACTGGATTTATAGTGTACACATGTTCGTCGCTGGTATGAGTAACTTCAACAGAGTCATCGCAAACACTATTGAATGGTACATCCCATAGTTTGAGCTCTTCTATCCAGTTAATGCCCAAAAGATTCAGCTTGTCGCTAGCTGATATATAGCATGTGCCGAGTAGATTTTGATCACGAAACTTGACCATAAATTTCAACTCACCAAGAAAATCTATATCCTCATCAGAAGCATTCTTGGTGATTTGAGCTGTTGGGATCATTGGTTGTTTTTCGGTTACAAACCAAGTATGACGGGAAATAATAGTTATATCTGAGGCACTGTCGATTTGCAATCTCACTGGATGGTCATTAATCACAAGAGTGATGAATTTGCGCAGACTCTGGAATTGAGCACAATTTGTGGCATGAACAACATTTGAGGTTCGTTTGAATCGCGAAGTTTGATTTTGGCGACAAAATTTTGACAGTATTTTAGTACGTCCGCATTTATGACAAGAAATTTTACAAAAAGGACAAAAACGAACAAAATGCCATTGTCCGCAGTTCCAAAAAGCTGAAGGTAAACTACGTGTTTGATCAGAACGTTTTGGACTAGGGCTGTGCTGGGATGTTTTTGTGATTCGATCAACTGTAGCCATTTCATTCGAGAACGATGACTGGATCATTTCTGAATCACGCTTCAAGTTTATTAATCTTGAGTATTCAGCTGTTAGATCCTGTATGGAATTTTCTGAAGTAGAATCAAGTTTGGGCAGTAAACGTGTCCTCAATTCAGCGTCATCAGGTGAGGTCAATCCGGCAACAAATATCAGAGCTTTGAACTGTGTTGATGTTAATTCGTTCAGTTGAAAGCGCTCACATTCCTGGTTTACACGACCGGCATAGGTGACGATATCTTCCCTGGAATACTTCGACAGTTTCAGGCAATTATATCGTAAGTTGTTGATATATCTGTTGTTGTTGCTGCTTCAAAAACTCGATCAACATGGGGTCCAAGATTACCGACGCCAGTTGTTTATACACGAACAGGATAAAAAAGGCTCAACGCAAACAACAGAACTCTATTGAACAAAATGACATATTTTGAACAAGTTTGCGATCAATATTGACGGACCAATGAGAATAGAGTTGTAAGCGGATCTCAATCGATACACTGTACGCGCGTATGGGTGCATGACCGCACAACATAGTCAAATATAACGTAGATATGCTGTCTGTAACAGTTCCTCCCGAATCGGACTGCTTAGCCATTCAAATACCTGTAGAACAAGAAAATGCATGCGATTGTGATCTTCATCTATGGTCGAGTTCGACCAAAGGAGGCCAACAACAAAAGTTCCAATCCGCTGCATTGTCGTTCATTCATATGCTAATTCGTATAAAGACTCTAAATAATTTTGGAAAAAAATAAGTTACATAAAATTCCGGTTTTCATAAATCATTTATCTTCATCGTCACAAAATCTATACTTGATATATAAATGGATTGTTGAAATGATGAATGTAAACGTAACTCGTCAATCGAATATCTATAATGTGTGAGTCAATGAAATAAATATTCCGTTGTGTATTGACTGTGAGTCATATTATCCAGCTGTTATCTTGTTGCGTTTTCGGTTTGTAATTTTGACTTTAATTGCCACTTAACTGCTTATTCGATAACGCCTGAATACCTTTTCGATTACTCTTCACATTGTCGGCGGTAAGGATTCTGCATTCTCGATAGATTATCGACGTATACTTTTCTGATCGGTAACAATTTGTTGGACTTGGAACTATTTGCCCAAAGAAATCACACTATCAGAATCTGTTGATATCCACACGCTTCCAAACTCGATGATAATTTATGACGAACCATGCGGTATAAGGGTGTCCCACAAAGCTGACGGTGACAGAACCTGAGCACATCTGCTGTGATGCCTCCGCTCCTGAGGATTTTTTTACATTTAGTTTGAACAAATGAATTGCGACAATCACATAATGTATTGAAATATCGCACAATTTTTCGATTCTTGTTTCGATTGAATACTTAGAACGTTCCACTAAAACCTTTGACACGAACACTTTAGTGTAGTACATTGCCAGAAAATTTACGGTTTCCAACGCTGTTTCAGTGAGTTTCTCACCATTATGGATGGTAATAATACCTGGTTTGACTTTTGCATTTCGCGTTCATGATTTTGTATAGTAACTTAGGGATGCCTTACATTTTCACAGGGTCATCAATTGTTGCGCTTTCTAATCCTCTCGAATAAATGCAATCACTTTGTTGCCTAACAAAAAAAATGTTGTCAAGAAGTAGAAGTATTTTTGAATTTATTCAGCACCCACGCTGCTCGCTTCAGTGCTATCCATTTTTTGTTCTGCTGCGGACAACAAAACAAAATTCATGTTCGCACCTTTTCTGAACGATCTGCGACTTCTCGTCTATTTTCAGTTTCAGAAAACCTACAAGTTCGTTCTATTGCGAGTCAGAGCATATATTGTCCGTCTGAAAATACGGTATCTGCACGAGCGATTTACTCAGGGCCAACTTATCTACCCGTCGAACCAACCCATTCGGAGCAAGCGATTGCTGAGTACTGCGAACATAGTCGAACACAAAAACTAAATCTCACCAAGTCCCATCGGAGCCTTGGTTAACACGAAATCCAAGACCTACGGGCGGTCAAAATCTTTCATTAGGGAGAATTCGCGAATATGATTGTCTAACGGGACTGAATCTAGTACCTCTCTAAAATCGGTAAGTCCTAAGGCGAAGTCTGTCACGTGTTACGATTGTTAGTCGAAAGTTCATGCTAAATGCGACAAATCGCTAACCTCGGATTTGGTATCGATTATTAACGGAGATGTTTATCCTAGTGTTTTTTACGTTTGCCAGGCTTGTAAAGTCAAACAAACAGCGTCATTCTCTGAGGCTAAAATCGCACACAGCAAGCAACGACACATATTCGTGTTCGTATCAAAGGTTTTAGTGGAACGTTCTAAGTATTCAATCGAAACAAGAATCGAAACATTGTGCGATATTTCGATACATTCAGTGATTGTCGCAATTTATTTGTGGTACCAAAATATTAGTAGTCAGTGTGATAACACCTTTCCTTAAATGCGGCTGGCGATCTGTCTCTGGAAATTATCTTCCCGTAAAACTTGTAACTGTTATTGCTAAGGTCATGGAACGTATAGTCTCGAAAATAATGGTTACTCACTTTGAATCGCATAATGTTTTATCGCTAGTACAGCATGAATTTCGATATAACCGATCTTGTCTAACAAATGTTCTGATAGCGTAAGAAGATTGGACGAGCATTTGTATATAAGTTGTTGCATTCATGTCTGTTACCTAGAGATTTCGAAAGCTTTTGACTGAGTCAATAGCCATTTGCTTCTTCACAAAATGATACGTTTAGGAATATGTGAACCATTCATCTCATGGTTGTGAGACGATCTGTCAGATCGCGACGCCCGAGTTATATTTAACTGAGTGCTATCCAAAAAGTGTTAAACCACCAGTGGAGTCCCACAAGGATCTGTGCTAGGCCCGCTCCTCTTTCGGTTATAATTAAACGATTCACTACCCCTCATAACGTTTAAAAATGGTCCTATTCGCGGATTATATGACAATTTGGACGCCATTTAGTTCTGCAGAGGATTTTGAGAAACTACAAATGGATTTCGATGTCAATCAACATACAGAAATGTAAGCCCCATCTTAGCTAGAATGTTACTTGGGCATTTCGAATGGTAAATGTAAACCTAGCATGGAGCTCGTTAGAAAAAGATCTTGGATTGTGAATTTGCGAAAACCTGAAGAGAACAGTGCACTACCAGAATATATATTGACGGGCAAAAAGGTTGCTAGGTATCTTTCGAGCAATATTTGGAACATTCTCCTTGGTAACGTTAACAAGTATAATGCATGTCTTCCTTCGCCCTACCGTGGAATATGCGGTAGAGGTCTGACTCCTTGCTGCGAAACGTCATTGCTCTCTCGATAAAAGCTACATAGAACAAGAAAGTTAGTGAAGTTCTTTGCACTGTTCGGTACCCAAAATATTGCAACGTCTGGGTCTATGCGATACCAAAGGAGGATACGGCGCGACATTAATTTCAGCTATAGAATTGTGGCTACTAAAGAACATCCAAAAAACACTAACTTGATTTATGTGACCTGAAAGTGACACGTGGACATACCTTAATCATTTACGTTCCAATTTCCCGTGTTGATGGTCATCGCCTTTTTTCGCTGTACGTGCTATATTTCTTTGGAATTTCCCACCCCATCATGTGGTGTACTCTCCTTGCCCGGCGAATTTTAAAGCGAAATTGGAGTTGCACTTGCAAACGAACATCATCCGTGGGCCTTATTCTCTATTGCTTTATACTATAGTATTTTCCATGTTTTTTCATACCTTAATCCAGTGGTGTTGTAAAGTATTAAGATTTTCAAACATAAATCCTTGAATCCTCGAAAACCCTGGAATAAATTTTCCAGTAAACGAAAATTTCCATAAATGTAGTTGTGAAACAATAGCATATAGCATGTTTAGGTTACCAATAAATTTTCTGTCTAATCCAAGCGACTCTGGATGCCTTGGTGCAATGAACATATGCCGGTAACCAAATGAATGTAGCCACTGAGTAACAGGTGATACAGAGAAGTAACTCCCCTTATCAATCACAGTAAGTCTAAAGCGTGCGTAACTCGAGCATTTTGAAATCAGAATTTGTTTTGTACTAAGGAATACACCTGGCCATATTAAATACGAATCGATGATAACCACAGCATATAATTTTTTAAGAATAGTTCACAGAAATATATATGAACACGTTGCTAGGCCTCCCGTGCCAATGGCCATGGATCTATTTGGATGTCTAATCACCATTTTGCGCCAAAAGAGCAACAATTCCATGATGAGAAGAATGTGTGTTTAAAACAAAACGAAAAATTGGTTTAAATGGCTTATTTACTGCATTCGATTGCATTGAGAATGTAATTTCACGAAGTGTCTTTTCAGGTTCGGTAATCTAGTTGAACGTTGTAGCAATTAGCAATGTGAACAATGCACCGGAAGATGTTGCAAAATTTGAGATGAAATTCGAATAATATTGTAACACTTGTATAACTGATCGAAGTTCAATTACGTATATGGTGAGTTCGTTTCCAACATCTGTGTTACACGAATCTGGTGCGGATTGAGTCCATCTAATCTGTCTACTGAACATTCATCAGAATTCAACAAATTCGGAATTGTAAAGAACTGCAATAAACGCATTTCATAATGATTTATTAGCTGCTTATCTTATTAATTCTACAACCTATTTTTTCACACAACTGTTGAATCGTGCTCATACAGAAAAGCACAATTTTCAAATAGAGAATCACAAAATGATTCATGGCAAAACGCTTGCGGTGCTTATTAATGATCAATATATTGTGGTACTCACATCCCCATCCCTTAAGCTCCAAAACCTGTAACTGAGAACGTATGTCCATGATCTACATAGGAAATATTATAACAATCAAAAACCAGTAGGAAGTGAATGCAGGATATATATTGTGCGTTTTTAAGGCTTTCGTTACAACGTTGTACGAAAACGTACTGGCACGTATTGCAACGAAAAATTTACTCAAACTCCACGAATTTCATCCTTTCGCTACGACGGGCGATTCCTGAAATGTAACAAAAATATCCGTAATTATAGCGAAGTTGGTTATTCCACATTAAGCTCCAGGCACATATATGTTGAAAACAGAAAACCTAATCCCATCAACAGATAATTTTGAAACTAATGCCATATAACCTTGGATTGCGAAAGCTAGTTCTGTCGATGTCGACGTTCAAATGTGATCATAAACTATTATTTTCTGGACCATTAATCAAAATCAACATATTTTCATTGCTATTGCCTCGCTGAAATTAGTTGTTGTTGTTGGCCTCCTTCGGTCGATGTCGACCATCTATGTACATCACAATCGCGTGAATGTTCCAGTTTTGCAGCTTTTGGAATGACTAAACAGTCCGATTCGGGAGGAACACTTTCTCCCGCAACACTGGCAACAAAGGTCAGAACTCGGTTGTATTGCGTCAGTTGCACGCCGGCGGCGTGATCTGAGTTCAGCAGCCGAAAGCTGTATCTGCTCCTCCCCAGCTTGCAGATGACGCTTTACACAGTGCCTCCAATGTGAGCGGTCAAGAGCAAGTTCTTCCCAACTCGCCGGGTGAATGCCAAGACCTTTCATATCTCTATTGCAAACTTCTTTGTACCGCAAGTGCGGTCTGCCCAATGGTCGACTTCCTAGTTGCAACTCACCATAGAGTAGATCATTCGGAATACCACCATTTTCCATTCTGTAGACATGACAAAGCCAACGCAGGCGGCGCTGTTGCGAGTAAACATGCTCTGTAGACCAGATTTTGAAGGCACTTCAGCATTAGTCACTCTGTCCATCCACGATATGTTCAAGATACGACGAATGCTTCGTAGATGGAAAGCATTCAGCTTCCGTTCGTGTCTTGCGTGGGTGGTCCAGGTTTCACTGCCGTACAGTAAAGCATTTAGTACGCACGCGGTGTATACCATCATCTTTGTCTTTACAGTCAGCTTGCGGTTACCCCAAACACGATAGTTCAAACGGGACAGAATGACAGCTGCTCTGCCAATCCGATTATCAATCTCCGAGTCTAGCGAGTGGTTATCCGCAATGGTAAAACCAAGCTATGTAAACTGATGTACTGATTCAAGCTGTCAGTTGCAAACAGTGATGAAGGGGGGCGATAGAATCCCTTGACCAAGGACTTTGACTTGCTCATGATGATTGTTAGCCCAAAGTCTTTGCATGCTGACGAAAAACCGTCCATTAGAGACTGAAGGTGCTCTTGGGAGTGAGCACTAAAGGCGGCATCGTCGGCACACAGCAGTTCATGGATTAGCACATTTCGTGCCTTGGTTTGTGCTCTTAACTGGTTCAGGTTGAAATGCTTGCCATCACTTCGCGTATGTAGGTAAATACGTTCTGTCCTCGTCCTGAAAACGTGCTTCAGAAGCTGAGCAAAGAAAATGCCGAACAGCGTGGGAGCAAGAACACACCCTTGTTCGACGCCTCTATAAATTTCAAAGGCTTCTGAGGTGAAACCGTTAAAATAGACTGAGCCCTACATACCTGAGTGGAACGAAATAACGAGTCTGAGCAGCCTAGGGGGGCAGCATATCAGATCAAGCATTCTTAAAAGACCCTCCCTGCTGACGTAGTCGAATGCCTTAGTTAAATCAATAAAAACAGCGTATAATGACATACGCTGTTCCCGAAACGTTTCTTGAAGTTTTCTCAGTGAGAAGATCATGTCAACGGTTGATCTTCCCTTGCGGAAGCCACATTGGTATTCGGAGTAAATTCTATCATACAAAACTTGTAGCCGGATCTGTAAGACTTTAGCAAACAATTTGCCTACAAAATTCACAATGGAGTTTCCTCTGTAATTGCTGCATTCGCCTCTATCTCCTTTATTCTTGAATAACGTGATGATCTTTGTGCCTCGCATCTCTTGTTGGACACACTCCTCCTTCCAGCACTAAAGAAGCAAATGGTGAAGCGGTTGTAATAATGATGCTCTACAGCATTTGATGAGCTCAGGTGGAATTCCGTCGTCACCAGGGGCCTTCCCATTCGCTAAGCGGTTGATTGCTCTATTGAGCTGATCAAGTGTAAGGGGAGTATCTAGATGTTCGATAGTCGGCAACCGCTCGACATTTACAATTACATGTGGTAAAGCTGGGCTGTCCCTAGAGTAGAGAGAGGAGAAGCGCTCTACCCATCTTTCTCTCTGCTGAGTTTTGTCCACAATCCGGTCCCCAGATGCAGACTTAATGGGAGCCGTTTTAAGTTTGTTTGGACCAATGGATCTCTTGATCTCATCATGGCTGCCGTGAAAATTTCCAGTATCCGCAGCTTTTTGGATATTAAGGCTAATTTCTGTCCAGTAGTCATTTGCACATCGCCTTGCAGTCTGTTGGACCTCATTTCTAGCTGCTCTCAAAAGTCGTAAGTTTTCATCTGTTGGCATACCTTTGAACCTCAAGAATTCTGACCGTTTCTCATCCAGCACAGCAGTCATCTCAGAAGCTTTTGCTTCGAACCAGTCGCTCGTTCGAGCTTTCTTCGGACTGAAAGTGGAACGTGCGACTCGGCATATGCAGCTTTTTATCGATTCCCAGTTCTCTGAAGCCGATTCAAGTGCGGTTGTTTTGCTAAAATCGGCTGTGAAGGCTTTTGCAAATCGAGCAGCTAGATTGAGTTCGCACATGCGGGTGACCTCAATCCCAGGCTTAGCAGACAATTTGGTGCGGTGAAATCTCGTGTCGGAAAGCCTTAGTTTTGCACAGACTAGTGAATTATCAGTGTCACAGTCTGCGCTTTGATATGATCTGGTGAGAAGTACGCTTCCGATATTAGTGCGCCTAACAAGAATAAGATCAAACTGGTGCCAGTGCTTAGACCGAGGATGTTTCCAAGAGACCTTATGCTGTGCTTTTGTTAGAAAGAAAGTGTTACTGACACAAAGACTGAACTGTGTGCATATTTCTAAAAGGCGTTGTCCATTTTCATTGGTTTTACCTACACCGAACCTCCCGAGACAGTTTTGCCGACATTCGTATTCCGCACCAACTCTAGCATTGAAATCACTTAATGCCACTACACAGTTTCTTTGTGGCACGTTTTTCAGGACTGTTGCGAGGTTGTGATAAAAAGCGTCTTTTTCAGCACTCGTCGCAGCCCCTGGCGCTGAGCTCTACGCCAATCTAGCCATAGCCTTTAACCCGTATTTGCTGCTTCCTGTGTTATTATCCGCAGAAGCGGGATAGAGTGTCTTCTCCATTAGTGCGTTGTGATGTACGCCAGGGCAGTTCAAAGTGGAGAACTAGTTGTTACCCACGCAACAAGTGCTCCCTCTCCACGGCACCACCTGAAGCAAAGGAACATCTAGGCTGATATGTTTGGACAACGATGCCATCGCAGAAGTTGGTAGGGCGAATTTGTATAAAGCTTCAGACTGCCTAACGAGACTTCGGCTCCGGAGTTTTCCTCGAGGTTGACTCCTGAAGCCTTTTCCAAGATTGGATGTATCCACAAGGCAGTGGAGGTTTGATATAAGGGTTTTCCTTCCCCCAGGTGGACCACCTTCATGGACTTACGAGCTCCACCTGTCCGAAGCATGCTGGTTTTGAGGCGCCAGTAAGCCGCCATCGCACTTCCTCCTGTCAGTAGAAGCAGTTCCGCCGGGTCACACAGACCACGCGTGCAGCTTTGGAGCTGGACTTGATTGTCAGAGGCTATATGAGATGCGTGCCATTGGAGCATTTTTGGAATTGAGAGCTTATCACAAAACCGCCCCGGCTTTGAGAACCTTGACAAGTGTATAATGTGATTATTGAAAAGTGCTAAACCGATCTTGCGATGGTAGTGATCGTCCGATATTAAGAGTAATCGACCCAACTAAAAACTCACCGGATATATCGGAACCGTGAAATAACGCACATCCGCTAAAGCAGAAAGATTTCCGTTGGCCAATCTCCGATAGATTGTATTCGGTGTAAACCATTGCGGCGTGCTATCATTCAATTTGATTTGAAATGTGTCAAACCCGTCGGATGTTTGAAGTGAATTACAGTCGACGTAGATTTCGTCAAGGATCTTTTTAATCTTGAATGTAAGTGAAAACCAATAGAATTATGACATTTGGTGATTTAGCGTTTCTTTCAGAATTACTAACACTACCTTAAATTGACATATTGATAAAATAAATTAACGTCGAGATTTATGGTAAAAAAGCGAATAGCTGTACTCTAACATAGGCTAACCGTAGAAAAATGTTAAACAAGTCGCGCTTTCGTATTTGTATCCATGAATTTCTAGAGAGCAAAAGTAATTCGAATTAGGACATGGATAATGGACATTTCTACCGGAAATGTTTGTTTTCGGTTAATTTGGTTTTGCTGTTGTGCATTTGTAAATTGAAGTATGAAGGAATTACTGTAAACGTGAACCAATAGAGTATTGTTTAACATAAAAGATCGTTACTATTGTTTGAAGATAATTTCATTTTGCTAGGAAACTATTCCTGGCGGTAAGCTGTTCCAATAATAACATACACGAACGGCTAAGATTTACGGCGACAGTTTGATCGGGAATTGGGTATTCGAAGTGTCCGAATGTGACTGTGGGTCGGGAGATTGGAACCAATTTTAAAGATTCAAGATTCAAGATTCAAGATTCTTGTATCTTGAATTTCAAAGACTTGTCTATTTGGGTGTACGCCCTATAGATTATTCCATGTGTCAGGATTAGGACAACTCTAATGTGCCTGCGCGTGAGAGTGCACAATCCAAGTATTGTCAGTCGATAACATCTAGCAATCACTTTGGTTGTCTTATGTTATTTCTTTTACAGTACCTAGATGTTTTTTCCCATCAATTCAAGGTAATTCAATGTAATTCAAGGTTTTTAATGGTTAAAAGCAACAAGCTTAACAACATCCATGGTATGATAAAATTTGAAATTTAATGTATAAACAATATAAGAACATATATCTAAGTAGCACGCGTGTATTGCTTGTTGTTTATTTACCGATTTTCTCCAGTCATCTAGCGTTTCCAGTAAATTAGACAAACAGGTATAATTTCGTCTAATATCATGCTGGTTCCTCAAAAGCACTGATTATTCTCAGAATGTTTCATTAGATCGTCAACAATGAGTCGCTCAAGAAATTTGGAAACCACAGGTAACAGAGTAACGGGTCGGTAATTGGAAAGATCCGAGCGATTTCCGCCTTTGTAAATTGGAGAAATTATTCCACGTTTCAAATTTGTAGGAATCACTCCGCTTTTTAGTGTTTGCTCGAACAATTAAGTGAGTGGTTCGTATAGCAAACTCGCAAATTGCTTCAATATTTTCGGGGTTATTCCGTCAGCCTCATGAGACTTTCCGGTTTTAAGATTAAATAAACTTTGGAGGACGCGTTTCTCAGTGACACTTATTTCACTTAGGGCAACCGTGTTTGAAAGTGTTGTATTTGGGCTGTTTATTGCATGTTCTACCCGGTTGAAAACCGATGAATAAAACGTGACTAAAGCATCAGCAGTTTCTGATGCGGTTGTTGTTGGTCCAGCTGATGTGTTCACGGACGCTAATCCAGGTTTCACCTTAGCTTGATCGTTAACCATACGATACAGTATTTTGGGGTTTCGCTCCATCATGCTTCATATCACTTCTTGGTAGCACAACTTGTCTTGGATGATAAATTTGTTTACTTTGTTCCGCAGTAAACGGAATGTTTCCCAGGTCTCGGATGATGGGTTTTGCCGATTGTTTCGCCAAGCAATGTTTCGTACCGTTAACCACTTACGAGTTCGGCTTCTTAATTTAAATTTCAAAGTTTTTTCTTGAGTTCCTGGTGACAAATTCAGAGCTCACTTCGATTGAACTTTTGAGATTATATATTAGCCATATCCAAAACACAATCTTCGCCGTTAGTTAGTCGGATTGATCACCAGAGTGTATCCAGTAACATGATGTCTGGATCCGTAATCTCACGGCACAAAAGGTTTTGGCTATTATACAAAGCTACTACTCCTCCTTTGGTTTCACGTTCATGACGAATAAGTGACATTCCTGGTAATTCTAGTTCACTATTTGTTTGCTGAGTCTGCAGCCACGTTTCCGTTACGGCCATGATGTCTAGTGAACATCTCAGAAAAACTTCACGCAGTTCACCGATTTTGTTTCCGAGACATTGTGCGTTGGTGTAGATGCATTTCATAGTTGTTTTTCTCAACAAGGATGGGGTGTGGGGAATAAGGCTAGCGGAGTGCATAATATATGTTAGGCCGACTCCTCCAGAGTCGGAAAATAAAGGTTTTTTGCTTGCAGGGATGCTTGATCATTTTGGGGATGTACTTTTGGAATACAGTTAACTATCGTATCGACTGAAATTGTTTCTGACAAGTCAACAACTGATTGACTTAATAGTGTTTCTAATGAACTTAGTGGTGCATCTATCTTTCCAATATGGTGTTCCGATGCACCTAGTCTATTTTTTCTCGCGCGAGTATTCCGCGGCCATTTTCCCAACGAGTTTTGACCGTGTTCAGCACATCATTACGCAAGAACGTTATTTTAAGGGGCTCAGGACCGATGCCCTTATAACTCGTAAATTTGGGGATGCGATACTTGTCCGTCACAGCTACATCATGCAAACAAAGTATATCACTAAGGAATCTCCATTGTAACTGATCGTGTTTGCTCTCCACCGCTTTATCAGCTGCTTTATCAGATTCTGGAATTCCCAAAAGGATTATACTTCGATCATCTCTCTGTTTCGTTTGGTTTTGTTGCTGGTCCTTTCGAGCCCTTTATCACCAAGGCACATCAGCGGACAACTACGCAGTGGTCTCTGAATGCTTCTTACGCATGAGGAAATCGGATATTAAGAAGTTTTCAAGATCCCTTTCAGAGTGAACCGTGATTCTAAGCAATCTTGGCTGGTCCAGATTTGAAGAAGTAGGTTTACGACTTAGTCGTATCAATGATAGTGGTTCAACTGGCTCCAAGTCCATGTTGTTGCACAACCTTTTCTATTCTTCTTCATCGTGTTTTAGCCTGTCCCCTAGTAAGGTGGCACTCGTTTCCTTCACGCTTAGTCCATGGGCTGAATGTACACTGTGTGTTTGGCGCTTTCGCTGGTTGCTGGAAGTTTCAACTACTTTAGATCGAATACCTATCATATCCACTTTTGGATTATTTTGCACCATGACTTTTGGTTTTGAACCTGAGGGTTTTCGCTGATCATTCGGGTGAGCAGGTGGCTTTGGCTTCGTATCATTTTGCGGACCAGGGGTGTTTTGGGCAGACATCCCTTTAACAGTCGCATTTGTAAAGGTGGCCTTTTGATGAAAAGAACGCTCCTCAAGACACTCCGGCACATTTGAAACAGCTGAACCTTCGTGTTGAAAGATCGAAGATTTAGCGTTTATCTGACTGGTATTACCGTCAATGGTTTCCGATTTATCGAAGAATATACTGGCAAACTGAGAATTTTGAGTCTCTACCGATTTCTTCAACGCTTGTATGATAAGCTCTAAGCTCAGCATCCGATCATCCAGGTTGCTTTGCGCAACACTTGTTCGAGCATTTAAATCTGCGTTTGGTTTAGTTCGACAACTTTTGCACACGTAGCATAAACCAGGCATGTTTTCATCCATCAGGATCGATAGCGCATCCGGGGTCAATGATTAGTCACATTTTGAGTGACATTTGTGGGAACAGTTTTGACAGTGACAGATTTGACCTTACCACTGACGACTTTCATGCAGACGACGCACGTTTCGCGAACATCAGTTTGTTTCATGTTAACGAGGTCAACCAAATGTACCAATCAGAGCACAACAATCGCTACGGCTGCGGTTGGTTTGTGTGGTATCGGAGGGAGTTGACGGAAAATGACGTGTTGTCGGAAAATTTCGTCACTCGATTTAGCCGCTAATTTGAAAGATTCCCTTTAAGATTTTTGGCGTGAATTTGATTTCACGTTGTGTATTTCTCTGAGTAGTTTCAGACAGTGATAAACACCGATGGGTTAATCGAACAGCAGAAACACAAAAGCGATTCAAATAAACGATCAAACTGTAGAAAAATTCACGGTTGGCGTACACAAAGAACGACACGTCGCAGATGTATGATTTTTGTATGAATAGATCCGACGTAGCAAGCTTTCAGATAGATATCCAAAAATCAAATAGAATGGAGGAAAACCAAGTATGTTATATCCAAAAATATTAGAGGTCAAAATTAATCCACCCGCACGTCACGTTAAATCTAAAGTTATCCAGGGTCCCATGTTTGTGCTGTATAGTCCACAACTGGTTGTAAGTATGTATTGAATGAATTTGACATTAAGTGTGGTGGTGATCGTCTGAAAATTCGTCATAGTGATAGAAAACGCTATATGCCCAGTTATAGTCAGCCTTGCAATGCAGCACGTTTTTCCAATTCCGGACAGCTAGATACCGAGATTTTTCTGTGATCTACTTCACTCAAGCGTGTGACTGCCAAGTAGGTATGAGAAAGGAAATTCTTGACAAACTTGCAGGAGTTGAATGTATGCATATTATGATTTGACCACTGATGCAGCCTATTGAGGTCTGCTTGTAAAACTAGCTAATCGTCAACAGAGTTGAATTTCATCCAACATTTTGCATGGTCGGCGAAAAGAAGAAGTTTACATCGTACTAATTTCGGTAGATCATTTAAAAATATTGAGAACAGTTTTGGACCGCCCGTGGCTAGACTGGTTAGAAAAATTTCGCTATCTATTCTAAATTTCGCTTTGCGTTCAGACAGCTAACTTGTGAACAAGAAAGTTGATTTCCGGTTATGATAACAGTCTGTAGCTTTTTACGTTGTAAGGAGTGTTCAACTCTACCGGAATCTTCAGATACGTTTAAGTAACTTGCATGTACGCAACTCCCATCATCCAATGCTTGTGCCCAATCGCTTCAAGTCATGAGCAATTTATCCAATCATGAGTACATTTTTCTAAATCCATGTTACGCACTAGAAAGAATTGCATGACTCTTGTGTTGCCTGATAAGACCTTCACACTTAAAGCTATGAAATACTTTAGAAATTACAAAAAGGAGCGTCACAGGTCGGTAATTGGCCTATCCGAACGAAAGCCAACCTTCATAGATTGGTGTAAGAACTCCGTTTTTTCACTCAACTAGTACGATTTCTGTTGATTGTGAGGGTTAAATTAAATCGCACAGTGGGCCACAAAGCTGTAGCTAATATGAATCCAGAATAGCGGGCGTTTCCAGACTTCTTCTCAGGGTGTGTTAACGCTCAGCCTGCGTAAATGCATTCGCCAAACCGTAGGATACAGTTCGACATCCCGAATTTCGCCAGGCTACACACTTTCGTGTACTTGGGCAAAATTTATGCTTAAGTCTTTTGTTCAAAGTATCTGTCACTGCCAACAATTTTACTAGGCTTGATAGAGGACGAGATCTTATTTGTTGTCAACGTAAATACAATGGTTGTGCGAAAGCGTTAACATGAAATTAATGTAAACAACTTCCTCCATAGGTAGACGGAATAACGAACACGAATTTGCAAATGACTCTTGAAGATTGGATGCAATCATTGATCATAATGAGTTGAATTGATGCCCATTACTTACTAACTTACTTACTTAAATCATTTGAGCATACTGATCAGTCTTTAATAATTCGGAAGCTGCAGGATTTGTGTATCAAATGAAATCTGTTTACTTCCGCACAAGTTATTCGTATGAAGGCTAGCTAGCCACGAGCGGTTAAGCACGATTTTCAGTGCTTTTTTTTAAACGTTTCTAAAATTTATGAATGGTGTAGGGCATTTGGTAAGGGATAAAGTTATTCTTATCTGATGTCAAATTTTGGATGAAGTTAAACTCTGTTACAATTTGAAATAAATTAGCTACTTTAAATCGCTGATTGTCGCCATCCGCATGTGTAATATGATTCAGATGGGAAAAAAATTGTTGTTCTCATGTTCAACTTATATCTCAGTAACGTAATTCGGAGAAATATCTTCGGTTCTCGGGTTGCGGAAGTTTAAAAATCGTCTGCTGTGTGAAGCCGTCTATAGGCATACATGCAGTATACTCTGCTTAATCAGACAAATTTGCTGAGGTATCCACACACACATATCGACAAATGTACTCAACACATGCATACAACTAGTTGTGGACTACAAAGCGCGAGCTGGAGCTCAATGGTTGGAAAAAGACATTTCGCTAATCGGAAGAATTCATTACAAGGCAAATAAAACGCTTACCGGATTCCGCAATCAACCATTTGAGCAGCGACGGTCTCGACTTAGAATAAGCTGCTTCGATCTGAAGTGCATCTGGATGACCCAAATCGGATCTACAGACTAATCCAAACCCATGTTTTTCACGCAACTATTTAAAAATTGTTTCTGTGTCGCAACACGCAGTCGTAGCTTAACACTTCAAATACCGCATTCCAGCCTAATGCCTCGCCAATGCTTTATTCAGTATGATACATCTGGAATAGTATATAGTCATTTAATCGTCACCGCGTGAAATGATTTACAAATAGTTGAAAAATTTTCATTTAATAATATCGTGTTTACACCAGTTCAAGAAATAATAATCATTGCTTAAAATACATATTTGCATGCAGCTCCATCACACAGACACCAATACTGCATTCGCGCTGTTCGCATTCATCAGATAAATACATTACCATCGAGATTTGATACAGCGGAAAAATGTTACAAAAGCTTTGAATAGTTATATAATTTATGAATCACCACATTGTCAACCCGATCCAAATGTGTGGGCACATGTGATCACATATTTTGGTCGTGCCAATCTTTTTCAACCTAGGCTTGCAAGTTCACAACTTGCTCAGCATTGGTCTACTGTTTCAATGCATGCAAGCCTTAATCGTTTGGTTCTGACTGTTAATTCAAGCAACAGGGATTTTCGGTACAAGCCCGTAAAATTAACGTCATCTACTTTTGTGCATCCTTCATAAACAAGCTCTTAAAAATAAATAACCAAACCTATATTTTCGGCCGACATTGAAATTCCTATAATGCATTAAAATTCAATTTTTTCACCCCAATTCTCGATTAATGAATTTAATTGGGACAACATTTATAACGAAATGGAATATTGCGGCATAATGTTTATTTATCAATCGCGTTGGCCGAAATAGATTTTTAATGTAATCCACAATTCGACTGACTAAATATCGGTTCAACGGAATCGTTTCTTGTAAGCACTTTGGTATATAAGGCGAACATTGTTCGTCAATTCGTATTCTCGCGTGAATACCAATTTTCGTCTTCGTTGTCTCGGCGTTAAATCTTAGTTTACTTCTCACTTCATGGAAAATTGTAGGTGACTTCATATTCTGTACTGTTCATCTGTATCTTAAAACAGTCTTTGAGAACCTCAAACGTTGAATCACGATCATTTCACATGCTATCTCTATTCCTTATGAGGATATTATTAAAGAAATTTGAAACGACAATTTTATCTGTTGCGTTCGGTACAATCTCATTGATAATTCTCGCCCGTTGCCTTTCTCCAAGACTCGTTTAAAACAGATCAAACAACCTTCTAGATGCTAATTATATCGGGAGTCATTTATCCCTATTTCTTCACGACACATTTGTCAAAGTGAACAGCTTTATCAACAATTACTTAGTAATTTTTCTCGTTGACATGATGTCTATATTTTCAGTAAATATTTTATTCTTTTTATGCGTAACTTGTACGGTGTTTGTTCACTTGAAAATGGTTACAAGTTGAAATTTCGAAAATTGTTTTAATGAATCTGTGTCCCTTTATTCTCTCTCTAATTTATTTCATCGAATTTTGTATGCTCGACTGTTAGCTCACCTCTTTATTCGCTTGATAAACGCTTTGGTGTCTTCTTTATTCGTAATTAATTGATAAATTTGAACGTATCACCGAGGCAACAAAACACTATATAAACCACAACAACCACAAACTACCATTTGCGATCATTACACAGCAAACAATTTTTTCATTGACTGACAAATATATATCCGATTGACCAGATACGTTTAAACTCATGAGTTCCACAAGCTCTTTTTATATACAGTATAGATTTTTCTGCGATGAAGATAAATGTGTTATGACAACCGGAATTTTAAGGAAGTCATTTTGCAGGAACGATTTCGAGTCCTTAACGAATTAGCATTTGAATAAACCACAATGAAGCGCAGTTTAACTACACGCAAGTTTATTGTTATTATCGGTATCTTAGGAACCCCATTTAAAAGTGGCGTCGAAGTCTAACTTTGTTTATTTTTTCGTGCGACTACGAAGCTTGAAGCGAAAGTCGCTTACCCTTCGTTCATCAAGCAATCGCGCATTTTGATATATGTTTGACTGAAGTCTTTCTGTGATTGCGGTGCAATGTGTTTCCGTGTTGTGATAATCAAGCACTCGCCAATTTACTAACCCAAGCGCGTCACGTAAACTCACGTAGTCGATCCTTCTGAATAGTTTTGCGGACTCACATACTCGTCTAGCGCTGCATACATATTCAAATCCTAACACAAGATGATCACTTCGACCGAGAGGGGCAATGTTGTCAAAACCTCCAACTGCTGTTCCCTCGGAAGTAAGGATTAAATCTAAAACTGACGGTAACTCTGATCATCTTTTGTGATTTAAGTCGGACACATGGTTATGCAGTGGAATCATGTCGATCAGCTCACGGAATTTATGATCAGTTATGTGTAGAGGATGATCTGATCTGTTAAAAAATGAGGAATGTCGAAGTCCCCCATAACCAGTAATTGGGAGCTTTGCATCTCTCCGGCATATTTTAGAGCCTCTAATACCCTGTCGTTTTGAGCATCCGTCGAAAATGGAGGGCAATATATTATACCAATGATGCTGTCATCCTGTGACTCCTGTGTAAGGCTACACCAGAGGGTATCTTCTGATTCGAGGTTAAGATCGTGAATCTTCATGCACTGAAGACGTTCGTAAAAGTATGAAGCCACACCACCACCTTTTCATGGACGATCGTTCCGTAATAATATCATGTTTGGGATAGAAATTTCCCTTTCATTCACACAAGATTGAAACCAGGTTTCAGTCACAGCGACGAGGTCTGGTGAGTATCGTTTGCACAGCTCGGTTAGTTCAGCCAATTTATTAAACAAACTTTGGGCATTCGCATAGAGACACTTTATTGAGCTTATAGCATGTAACAACGAGTCAGTAACAGTATTCATTGGTCCGACGATGTCGACGTCGAACTTTTGTCGTTTTTTGATGCAAGTTGAGATATTTTCACTGGCGACTTTGAGTCAGAATCGGATGCTTTTGCAATGGAAGGCTGCAATTTGACTTCAACAACTTTGGGATTGCACAACCTAACGTTATCGGGTAATCTATTTCTGTATAGTTTTAGTTCGGATCGGACAGCATCTGCCATACTACTTGACAGAAATGTAATCCTAAGTAGATTTGAACATTTTCCTTGATAGTTTGGCGAGCAAGGTATTCGGTATGTGTCAACGACTACAGAATTTGAAGAGCCCATAGTCTCGGCAATAAATGACCACTGTTTACGATCGTGCTCTTCTCTTTCGTAAACCGCTGTGGCACCTGTATTTTCAGGAACGTCGAGCAGAATAATACTCCTTGATGCTGCTTGATCCCGACCATTGGGTGTTCGTTGCCTTTCCCACCAATGTACGTCAGCATGTATACGTTGGTGTGAGTCACTTTTTGCTCGTAGCAAATACGAATTAAGTAGGACATTTTCCATGTCCCTTTGGCAAAAGTGATTTTAAGCAAACGTGGTTTGTCTTGGTTCGGGGACTTCAGGTGACGAGCGAGCCGAGTTACCGATACCGGGTGTATACCATCTAAGTCAATTCGATTGCAAATATCTGACCAATTCTCAAGGTCATGTTTTTGCCTTGCATGAAAGAGCGTGATTACTGACTCAGTAATATTGGTGCAGATTACGTTTAAATTCTTTCCGTGTTTAATAGAGTATATTGGCTCCTTATGATGTGAGACGTTTCTGCTCAAAACTTCCTCTTTGGCCTGAAGTGTAGGCGTCTGTGCTCCCGTCAAACACTTACCTGCTTTAGTCACCATATAAGCAAATGTTGGGTTGTTAGTGTGTGATGCAACTAGACGTTGGGGAGTCTTGGCTACAGTGTTCGCAATTTTGAATAAAGCAAACGATTTTAAATCCACGTGATGCTGTTCAACAAGTTTCGATCTGACAGAGTTGTAAATACTATCAGTCGATTGGAAATGATGTGAACTTTCCAAAAGTACCCGAACAGGACCGATATTCTTAATCGCCAGTAATATTTCACGAGTAGGTAAATTTGGGTTAAAACTTGAAAATTGGATTTTCAAGTATTTACCTTGTTCGAAGTTGAAACAGGTATATTCCGAACGAGCAAATTAAGACGAGTCCAATGATATCTGATCCGTCCAGTTCAGACAAGAAGGTAAGGAAATAAATCCAAAAGTGTGAGAGCACAAAAATATGCGTCCGCACAACGCGTCAACTTCAAAGAAGCCTTCGAAGCGATGTGATACTAACATACAAAATATTAAATACTCCACATCATCTCTTAAAACATTTATTCGAATACCGTGAGTCACGTCATACATGCAGCCACTCAGCGAGACTGCAAATTCCCCACTCCCGTATCAGCTGTCGCCGATATTTTTATTGTGTACGTGACTGTTTCCTTTGGAATTCCCTCCCCGAAACTCTTCAGAACTCAGAACTCAGAAAATTGTATGGTAAAAAAGCATTAAGCTTAACAATAACCATAGGATGACAAGGTATATGGAACATATAAAAATATATAAAATATCTCAAAAATCAATAGGGACATTCGCATACCGCATGGTTCGTCATAAACTCATCGAGTTTGGAAGCGAAAACCTCAACAGATTCTGATCGTGTGATATCTTCAGGCAAATAGTTCCAAGTGGAACAAATTCTTACGGAGAGAAAAATTACGACGTATATCCAATCGAGAATGCGGAATGCTCAAAGCCTTTGAATGTGTTCGTGTTCTAGTAAGGTCATTGGGCTTTAGCAAGTGTTTAAGGGGATGGTTTACAGAATGCAGGATTTTGAAGGTCAACATAAGGTCACTACGTATCCGCCGTTGGTAAAATCTTGTAGGTTCAGTTTTAACATTCGCTCTGTGAAAGGCAAATTTCTGTACCGGGAGACCAACTTTGTAGCACGATGATAAATCCTGTCGATAGTTCGATATCCTTCCTCAGCCATGGTGCCCAGGCTTGGATGGAATATTCCATAACAGGACGTATATACGTGTTAATTACCCGGGGTAGGGTTTCGGGCGTAAAAATCCGGAATATTCTTTTGAGAAGACTCAAGATACGGCAAGCTTTATTGTACACCATCCGGCAATGCTGTCCAGGCTTCAGGTTAAACGAAACCCAGATACCCAGATCTTTTTCTGCTGTGGTCCAGACGAGATCTTGCGTGCCAAGCTGATACGTGTGGTGCAGAGATTTCCCAAGCTGCAGCATTTTACATTTCGCAGGGTTAAATGGTAACTCATTTAACTGGGACCAACGAAATAAGATGCTTAGATCCCGTTGTAATGCCATACAGTCATTAACAGACCTGACACGTTTCCATATTTGAATATCATCGGCAAATAGTATCAAGTTGCATCCAATATCCTCTACTATATCGTTCATATACACCAAGAATTGAAGAGGTCCAAGCACCGAGCCTTGCGGAACTCCACTCGTGACGTCTATTTTTCTAGATAAGGTGCTGCCAACGCGAACTTGGACGTGTCTATCAGTAAGATAGTCCCTTATCCAATTCAGCAATATTCCCGTTATTCCATAGGATTCGAGCTTTTTAATTAAGATGTCATGGTTGACTCTGTCGAAAGCTTTGGAAATATCGATGTAGCAAGCATGTACAGCCTCACCTTCGTCTAGTGCCTTGGTCCAATCCTCGAACGTGGTAAGAAGGTTAGATAAACAGCAACGACCTCTTCGAAAACCGTGTTGTGCTGCAGTCAAAATATTTTGGTTTTCAAAATGTTCTCTCATGCGCGCAGTCACAATGCGTTCCATTAATTTGGAGATCACCGGAAGTAACGTTACCGGTCTATAGTTTGCTGTGTCTGAACGGCTACCGCCTTTATAAATAGGAGTTATCATCCCTGCTTTCCATTGCGGTGGTATTTTTCCTTCATTTAAGCTGAGATTGAATATGCGAGTGAGAGGAGCAGTCAAAGCAACGCGACACCTGCGAAGTACGGCGGGGGTAATTTTGTCTGCGCCAGGGGACTTCTTTTCGTTTAGTCGACGAAGTTCCCGCCCAACCATGTATTCGTTGATAGTCATTTCACTTAATAATTCGAAATGTGGTGAACTTGATGAAAGTTGATATGGTATACAACGCTTGGGATTGAAGACAAATGAGTAAAACGTTGCTAAAGCGTCGGCGGTATCTTGGGCAGTGTGGGTCAATCCATGATGTGTGTGAGTACAGAGAATACACCTGGTTTGATCTTTGATCGTTCATTTACTATCTTGTAGAGAAGCTTAGGATTCTTTTCCATTCTCTTAAGCAAGTTCCATTGGAATTGCATGCGATCTTCTCTTACAAGAGTAGTGACTTGATTCCGTATCTTACAGAATCGTTTCCAAGTTTCTTCCGTACCAAACTTCTTATGAGTTACCCACGACTCTCGCTTAACAGCTAACCATTTCTTCGTTCTACTCCGAATAACAAACTGGTTGTTGTAGCTGCATTTGTGTGGTACAAAAATCGAGTTTTCGTAAATCTTCGAATTGAGATAATTTAGAAACGAATTGTAATATGAGTCAGGATCCATTGAATCGAACTCAAGAGTGTATGCATCCCGGAGACTGATATTTAAGGATTCAAATTGTATTTTCCTTATGACTTTCGTCTGTTCACACAATCGTTCCGCACTACATACATAATCAAACAAAAACACAACATGATCACTCTTCCCCAGTGGTGCCAGGTATTGTATACCCTCTACTGCGGTTGCCTCAGGCGTTAAGACAAGGTCAAGGGTTGAAGGTTGGTCAAGACCCCGCCAGCGAGTTGGCTGGTTAACGTGATTGTGTAGTGAAGCAAATTCTCTAACCTCCTGGAATTTATGTTCAAACGAATGCAGGGAGTGCTCACCTCTCGAAAACAGATGCGGGAGATTAAAATCGCCAATGATTAGCAATTGCATAGTCTGGCATCTTGTGATGTGTTGCAATGATTCGATGAGCTTATCATTGTATGAGCTTTCGGATGATGGCGAGCGGTAAATGATGCCGATCGCACATTCATCTCCATTGACTAGCTTTACTGAACACCACATCGTATCAGGAAGGCTGAGGTCAGGATGATCGATGACGTTACACTGCGCTAAACGTTCGTGATAGTAGACTGCAACTCCACCACCGGATCTTCGATAACGATCGCGACGAAGTAGTGACATTTTCGGAATCAAAAGCTCAGCATCAGTCATGCAGGGCTGGAACCAAGTCTCTGTAACTGCAACCAAATCGGGTGAAAGTCTATCCCAAAGCTCACATAGTTCAGCTAATTTGTTTGTTAAACACTGAGCATTTGTATATATGCACCTGATCGTATTTGTCTTACACAATGTCGAATCGTGTACTGTAGCTATTGGTCCGACTCGCGATGAGCCGGACCCTTTTCGTTTTTTGGGGTAACATTTAAACTGTCAATAACAAGATTGCAATCAGGCTGTGGTTGCGATGGTGCTCTGGGTTTCAGTGAGGGAACACGCTTGGGCACACTTAGTCTCACGTCTGGTGGAAGTTTTGAGCGGTTAGATTTCCAGTCGGTGTTCATAGCGATAGCCATTTCAGTCGTTAGAAAAGTGATTTTCAGAGGACTGGGCCCATTGCCTTTGTAGTTGGAAGATCTAGGTATTCTAAAAGTATCTACGACAATGGAATCACGAGATCCAATAGCATCGGCAATGTATAACCATTGCTTCAAATCATGTTGCTTTGATTCCGATGCTGATACTACATCAACGTTTTCGGGGACACCGAGGAATATTAAACTACGTGAAGTAGAGTGGTCTCGACGAGTGGATTGACCTTTCCTTTCCCACCAAGGTATGTCGGCTTGTACTCGGCAGGTCAAACCAGGACAAGCACCGAGTAGATACGCATTGAGGATGACTTCTTCCATTTCAGATTTATTTCGCAATGTCACCCTTAATAGGCGCGGCCGGTCTACGTGAGGGGAGTCTTTATGCCGGGTTAAGCGCGTCATTGATGTAGTTACCAAAGCTTTCAAGCCCATGTGTGTACAGAGCTTAGTCCATTCATTGAGCTCATGTGCTTTTCTTGCTGAGAAAAGTGAATCTGTCGATTCCGGGATATTTGTGCAGATTACACTGAGAGCGATATCTGTCGTAGTAGAATGAGCGGTAACATTGCTTTTTTGGGAGGCTCGGATCTAGCAACTAGACGACGGGGAGTCCTGGACAAAGTGTTCACAATTTTACCAGATGAGGACCTAGGTAAACAGGGTTTAGTAGGTCCATCTTTATTACTTTCGGATGAGCTATCAACACATTCAGTCAAGGGAGCAGTTATTGGAGTAATTTCCTTTTCCTTTGTGTCTTGAGCAACATTTATTTCGGGTCGAATTGCGTTGGCAAGTGTATCTACCAAAAGCGGTTTAAATGTTTCCTCAAGTTTTCGATAGCAATTTTCCAAAATCTCTATTCGAGATTCCAGCTTTGCCTCGTGGGGAGGATTTGTAGTCGTATCGATAGGCTGTGTGATGAAATAAAACTACATTCCAGGGCGGGAATCGATCAGACGCTGCGAACTATAGACCAGTTACGTTGTTGCCAGTAATTTCTAAAGTGTTAGAGAGTTTAGTAGCGGAAAAGATCACCAATCACCTCGAAATCAATAGACTGCTTGCGACTGAACAGCACGGTTTCAGGAAATATCACTCATGTCTATCTAGTCTCTTGCTCACCTTAAACGACTGGACTGAATGTGTGGACAATGGTTACTCCATCCACGCATGCTTTTTAGACATGTCAAAGGCTTTCGACCGCGTCAATCATAGTATTTTAATCCAAAAACTTGAATTGCACGGGATAACAGGAAAACTTCTTGCTTGGCTAGAAAACTATTTACGCGACAGGAGTGCCAAAGTCAGAGTTGACGGCGCCTTATCGAAATCATTTAAAATTACGACCGGAGTGCCCCAGGGTTCGGTCCTCGGACCGATTTTGTTTTTGATCTGCGCAAACGACATACCCTAGTGTGGTAAATGTAAGATTATGTTATTTGCAGACGATATGAAGCTTTGGAGAAGAATACGTACCAATGATGGCTGTGAAACTTTGCAGAAGGATCTAAACACATTGCACGATTGGTCCCTGAGAAACAAACTTTTGATTGTATTTGACAATCAATGAAACGTCCCAAGTTGAGTGACGCGCAAAATCCCAGAGGTATATCAGAACCCAAAGCAGATTTGTCTATAAATGCGGTACTGTATTGAGGCAATCAAAATATAGTAAAAACACCTCAAATATTGGGGTCAACCGGGTAAATCCGGGTCAAGTCAAAACAATATCGTGTACGTACCAAGTTACGTACACGAGTCAAAATCAAATCAAGTTCAGATGTCCGACCGTCCCACGCAATCGAGATTACGACAAATTGTGCGCAGTAAATCAAGGTCAAAATAAGCAAAAGGGTCCGTAAAGCAATATGATAATGACAGGTCAGAAAAACAGTGTGGAAGGCGACATTGACGTAACAGAAAGAAGCAACACAAACTACCCTTCAACTTCCAAAAGTTGGAAAGACCGTGAATTACAACTACACTCTTGGGTCCCACCAACTCGTCTGGACAACTTAAAAGAAGGATCTGGGTGTTTGGATCAGTTCAAGCCTGAAGATTTCACTGCACTGCAAAGCGGTATACAAAAAGGCGTCACAAGTATTGGCGTTATTGAAACGAATTTTCGGCAGATTATCGAATCATTCGGTGCCCCGTATCATGAACACCTATCTGAAACCAGCGATGTAGTACGCTGTTCAGGCTTGGTCACCCTGGATTCAGAAAAACATCAATCTTCTGCAGCGTATTTGCCCCCGAACCACAAAGCTTGTACCCGGACTAGCTGCTAAACCATATGAAGAACGTTTGAGGAGTCTCAATCTTTTGCCTTTCGCTGTCGTCGACTAAGAGGTGACCTCCTATGATGTACAAAATTATGCACGCACTAAAACCATCCATGTCAAACTTTTTTCACACGACCTCGCCACCCACGCCGGACAGTCGCGAGGAAAATGAACTTACAGTGCTTATTCCCAGTTCAAGACTGAACTGTCGAAGATATTCGTATGCTGTACGTGTAAGCTTCACATGGAACACTCTCCCCTCCATTGTTACACACTCAGCCAACCTGGATATTTTTAAAGCTAATTTGGACAAATACTTGAGAGAAAACCCAAATTTTGATACGATTTACACTACATGAGTTTCTCTGTTCTTCTTCTTTTTATTGTATATACCTCATATCTCCATCCTATGGTTATTGTTAAGCTAAATGTCTTTTAGACCATTACAACTTTGAATCACTTTGAATCACTTTGGCAGTGCACCGTGCTCTTCAGGTTTCCACTAATCAATATTCCAAGATCTTTATTCAACGAGCTCCATGTCAATTTTTCAATTCCCAATCGATATGTACAAGGAATATTCTTGCTTTTCCGTATGTTGAACGTCATATCATTCAAGGCCGCCTAATTTGACACGCTGTCCAAATCCCTTTGCAGTTTCTCACAGTCATCTGTAGAATTGATTGACGTCCAAATTTTCATATCATCCGCGAACAGGACCATTTTGGATGATATGAGGTGGGGTACATCGTTTACGTATAATACAAAGAGTAGCGGGCCTAGCACGGATACTTTTGGGACTCGAGCATTAGGTTTCGCTGAGAAATCTGTCCGATGTTTTGCCATACGAACCAAATGCGTGTTCAAATAACTTACCGTGGATTTTGTTGTCATCATGTGGTTCAGAGATGTAAATCCATGGTCCACGTAGACCGACAACAACATTGATAATGAGAAATTAATGTAAATATTGATATGAATATCAATGTTAGATAAGTTTGTTACAACGAACCATGGATCACACAAGCTCCTTAAACAAAGTGATGAAGCACTTTGAAATAACACGTGTATTTTCCTACCGGATTTGAGCTGTTTGACATGTGTAACAGTTTTTCTCACAGTCAAACCCTGTTTATCGTTTGTCTACCGTTTCAAAACGAGTGAAACTGATCACATAAAGAGCCTGCTTTCCTAGAAGGAAAATAAAAGAAACCGATTTGAATAGTTTCGCAAATTTTCATTGTTTCCAGAACTGAAACATATCTTAAGGCGCCCATTTGAAGACGACAAACAACCAGAAAGCGGTTGTGGAGTGTAAGTACTGAAAATGTTTCTAACGCTGCCATTCGGGCGTGATGCAACGGAATACCAGCGTTCCGTTCCGTTTACATCCAACGGTTAAGACTGCACTGGTTTGGCAAGTCCAACGAAAGGCAGACTCATCATCGACCCTAAACCCACTCGTACTTAGCGTCAGTCCTGACTGTCTACGGTGAAGGATGACGTAGAAACCCTAGGACTTCGTAGCCTCTACGGCGTTCGTAGGTGGGAACACGACTGAATTGCGATTTTTAACGATATCCTTCGATCGAAACGAGGCTGACGGGATTTCAGACACAGAAGAAGCCATGGAGCAAGCCGAATAAAAGTAAAATGTAAAATGCTGAGGATGCGAGCACCATAATAGATTGGTCATTTGGAGCGTCTCAAGAGCCTCAGTTAGGGTTCATTATTTGAATGTGGCGCTTCGTTGTATGAATTATATTCAACATTGTAATCACTCATCACTGAACAAGGCTCCGTGAAACTGATCTTGCCATCTTCACATGATGACGCAAACAGCCAGAAACTGTTTACGGTGTGTTATTGTGCGAGATGTGAAAGCAACACTGAATTAGACCTTTGAAGCGCTTTGCAATCTAGTGGATGGTTTGACAAAGCACTACAATGATCTTGCGCAAACTGCGAGATATCTTTTCCCCGGGGATCGAGAAAGTTTTGGCGAAGACGTCTGTTTATGTTTATGTTTATTGTTTTAGCAAAGCTCACTTCAAGTGAGCGAAATTCAATCATTCAGATGATGAACGTTTACTCAAAAACGAAGGCCATTCCATTAATTGGAGCACAGAAATCGGGTCAAGTCTTCATCGTTTACAACGATCGACGTGCTTTCATTATGTATGCCAAACTGTAATTGTTTTCCCCCCATTCACCATAAGCATTTAACTAAATTGCTGAGTGAATCGTTTGTAGGAAAGAGCTGACGATATGTCAAAAATCATGCCAGAAT